>CANTUT010000037.1:0-295000 GCA_947687605.1 Reutealis trisperma | reverse complement strand
TGGGCTTTTTAACACTAAAGGCCTAAGCCCACTTGAATGGCCAACTGTCACAACCCACATATTAAGCTATGACGCTCCTAGGGCATAGGAAGACATAAAGTCACCTAAACTCGTAAAACCCCTTAAACTTATAATTCTTCACTGTTTATCATGTTGGATCTTATCCTAAGATCAAAACCTAATTACCTTTCCTTATTGCCATTACTTGTTTATCATTTTACATATTACCATATACTTACTTACTAATACCATTTATGTACTCAACTAATTTCCAAATTTGCATTTCATGTCATTATCCAAATGTTCATCACTTAATACACTATTTATAATAGTAATTACAATACATATAAACCCAATGTCTTTTCAGTACTAAACCTTTAGTAACTATAGAGCTCTAAAACAATGGTCTTCATAGTCAAGAATCACAACACTTGAAATTAGCAGAACAACTTCCAAGCGAAAGAATAACGCTTGGAATTTACCTTGCTGACTCGTCAACCTTACCTGAAAAATTTAAACAACTAGGGAATGAGATAAAACTTAGTGAGTACATAATAATATAATGTATTGGAAGTATAAGGATCATTATCAAGAAAGCTCATTATGGTTATGGAGTAGTGTTAAACAAAATTGTTCTTATGGATCAATTTCTCATTTAAGATAGGAATAATATCTTTAGCAAAAATAGTAATTTCTTGGTGGCATGCTTCCTACACATATAAATTAAAGAGTGGTGGTCTAAGCCTTGCTCACTCACATATATCACATTATACAAGACTGATTACGTCTCACAGGTAGGCATTCCCCGTAACAAAGGTTAGGTACTCTCACTCGACCCATAGGCTTATACCAAATGCATAAGGCCTGACATCTTCCTTCACATCAAGGAGGATTTCTGCTTAGTCATGGGTATTAATGAAAGACATATCCAAAATTGATTAGTTTAGGTATGATGCAAATATGTATACCTAAACTATAAAGGACATGATTTGGGACACCTAGAAAACTATAAATAAGAATGTTTTATAAAATTTAAGACATGTGATATTAGTATTATTCATATATTAAGTTAGTAATTAAAAGTGTAATTCAAGTGTTCAAAAGTTAGAACAAGATTGAAGAGTCACCAAGGCATTCAAGCAAAGCATTCAAGGACACTTCTTCAAAGTAAATTTCTGGAGCAAGGATTGAAGAAAATATCATCAAAGTTTCCTTTCCCTTGTCTTTTTTATCTTTGTTCCCTGATGTTCATCTTGTCTTCTTGTCTAAACTTTGTCATTTATACTATGAATATACACTAGTTTGGTTTCTTTGAATTGCAATAAAGTATTGGTTTTAATCATTCTATTTCTTATATGCTTTGCATGATTTAGTTTTAATTGTGTGCTTAATTAATGTTGTATGTACTTAATCACCATGTATAACATGATAGTCAAATTATTCACAATGAGAGTTGGGATAAATTGATGGAGAAACAATTAAAATTACTTAGAGAATAGGAGAAGCACTTGGAGACAAGCAAATCCACACTAAGGGGAATTATAGTACTAGCATGAATATTTGTGGTTTTTTTCTATCTCTATGATGACATGAGAATGCTCCTAGACTCTAGATCAAACACTTCTAATTGACAACAAGAGTTGCTTTTAGGAATTATAGACCATACTCTCAATCATTGCATGCATATAACACATCTTATTAAAATCAATTCTGATTTGTAATTCAATCTAATCAACATCCTTAATCGTAATATTAGTATAGTAGCATATAGTTAGTTTTAAATCTCTTATTTAATATCCTTGCCTATCCATCCTAGTAACTATCCAACTAATATGAAATTTCCAAGTTCCCCATAGTTCGACACCATACTCATCCTATACTAATCCCTTTGGATTTGGGTCACCGATAGTAGGCCTAACATGTAATCATTTAGTTATCAATATCTAGCATTAGAACACTAAGTTCCCCTTTAAACTAAATTCATGCTACTAAGACTTTCAAGTCTTAAATCAAGCTTCCAAAATTCATTTTAACACTTTCAAATCATTTTTCACCAAAATAACTTTAGATACCTTCAAATGAAATTTAAAACACTTTCTTGCCCTTTTCTTAGGTTGGTCAGATTCCATATGTAAAGAAAAAGGAAGATTTTTACAACTATAGTACCTAAATCATGTTTAGTACAATGAATAAAGAAGATGATTATAATTTCTTATCTTGGGTAACTTTGATTTTGTTGAGATTCTTTCTTGATCTTGGTATGGAGATAATTTGCTCCTGTTGTGAGTTAATAGGTTGAATGGTGAGGATTTGAACATCTCTAATCCAATGGCTATAACTTAATCACAATAGATGGCTATGATTTAATAAAGTAAATGGCTAGGATTTTATCTAGGTATATGTTCATCATATGGTATGAAAAGAGCAAAAATGTATTTAGACTTTTATGTTGGAAGGATGAGAATTCAAGTTGCTTAAGGATTTGACTTAGTCAATTTTTGGTGGCTTCTTAGTCAAATTTTTGGGCTAGCTCATCCTACACCCATTTAACCATGGTTAGCTATTTTTAACTCTAGTTAACGATTGTGTTCATCCATTTATGGGCCTTATGGGCTAGCCATTTAATGGGTTTGGGCCTTTGGAGTCCAAAAGCCCATTAACAAATCCATATGTGTACATTTCAAACTTAGTAAATTAAAAAAAAAAAATTTCATTTCTTTTGCTTTAGTATACAAATTTCCACATTCTAATATCACTACACACTCGAAACATTGTTAGATAAATTCTATGCACATCATAATGCACATTTACTAGCCCTTCAATAGTATTGTTCAAGTATATACGTCATGTAAGCTCATTAGGTCAAACTAAGTATGACTTCTATTGTGCCATTGTAACTTTGATTGAAATCAACTTCTCATATTACTATTGTTATCTCCTAATGACTTAAGATATACTAATACCCATTCAATAGCATTTTATATTCATATTTCAAATAAATTATTAACATAGTCACATTAAGTCAAGCTCTATTTGACTTTTATTTTATAATAAAAGTGCTTATAACGTTGAACATGTTTCAGCATATAGAAGGGAACACGCCTAGGTACATGGGCTTGTACCTGACCCTATTAGTAAGCTTTTATGCTTTTCATGCAATACTTGTATGCTTTCTTCTTATGGCCATGTTTGAAACTTGACTCTCCACATTTTGGCCTTTGTCCATTTCAATTATCACCAAATTTTGATTTGAATCTTGAATTGCCATCTTGATGAATGAGTCATTCTTGCATTCTTAAATTGTGGCAAGATCATCCCATATGCCTTGAATCATCCTATTCAATGCTTCCTTGAATTTCTTCATTCTTGCTCTTATAATGGGACTATGGGGAAGTTGAATTGGATCCTTGCCCTTATATGCTTCCGTGTTTGCATCAGTCACTTATGAAAATGTCAAGTATAGTCAAAGAAAGAATATTAATCTAATATGATTTAAAGGAAGATCACTTAGTATTCAAAGAAGGAAGAGATCAATTGTGTATGTGTTAAGGTGACTTTTAAGAAAGGCATTTATGTATGTGTAATATAAAAGTTCTCAAACACACGATGTATGTGTAATATAAAAGTTGTGAGGTCAGTAAAGGACCAAAGTAGAATATGATTGATGTTGGATCATTCTAAAAAGAAAGGTTTATGAAATTGATAATTATAAGAAGGTATATATGATTAAGGAATAGTCTTTAAAAAGAAAGTAAGGAACTAAGGACGGTTTGACTTGAAAAGGATAAGTCTAAGCTAAGAACGAATTGGTGTAAAAAATGTGGATTGATTTTGGATAAAATACCTTATATCGAGAATGAGTTCATAATAGGAAGAATACCTGTAAAATGAGATAGGTATGAAATTGGTGGAATTATATGTTGGCTAGAAAAACAACTTGAATGTGGTCAAGCAAAATAAGTGAGATGTGGAAAGGTAAAAATAATAAATGATAAGGCAAAGAATAAATGAGAAAATACTAGATATATGTATAATTAAAAGAACTAAAGGAAACAAGAGTAATGTTATAAAAGGAGTTCATAAAGTTGACTGAATAGGCAACTCTCATCTAAGAGAAGTATTTTATGATGAAATTAAATTAATAATGAGATAGAATGGAGTAAGTCAAAATAGATGCCATAAAAAAAATAGTAAACATTGAAATTGATTAAAAGAAGAAAGTGTGGAATGGATTAAGTTTTAAAAAGGAAAACATGGAAAAATCATAAGGTAAAAGAGATTATAAGGGTTAAAGAGAATGTAACATAAGGAATGAAATAATTTGGATGAAGGACTTTATTGATAAGGATAAGAGTATATAAAGGTAAGTATAAAAAAGTTATAAAGTCAAGTGAATGATATAAAAGTTAGTTCAAATAGGATGAAATTTGAATATGGAAAGAAAAATTAGTTAATAAGGTGTTGCAATTGAGGCTAGTTTTAATGGATTATTTATTCGATCTAATATAATCAATTGGTTAAAATGATGTTTTTAATGTCAAGTCAAAATAAGAAGTGTAAATGTTTACGAGTGATACAGAATTTAAAGAATATGAAAGGCATATAAGTATGGAAGAATAGTATTGATGAAATTTTATTGATTGGCATTTTGCAACACTAGGGAATTTTACATTTATAATAGCTTGATGACTAATTCTACCCTAGCTCTAAGCAAATGCACCTATCGTTCAAGTAGTATAGTAGTAACGAGGTCGATCCACAGAGACACCGACACAAGTACTAGCTTAAACTTAAACTATTTGTTTAGTCGAACCAAATTCAAGATTAATTAAACTAAACTATTTAAAACTAATCTATGAAATTAATAAAGGATAGATGATAGAAAATCAATAGCGAAGTTCATCTAGATATTGAATCCCCCTAGCCTTTCATGCATGTCAAGAATAATGGTATGAATCATTCAAACAATGAATTGAATTGGACTCTTACTAAATTAGATAGAAACCTTTCTCAAGTGATTAAATCCCTAAATTCCTAAGTATTACAGGGGAATCTCTTCTTAACCTATCATCAAATAGGAACAACATTAAATTTAAGAGATTAACATCCAAAGAAGTCTTGTAGGTCTATCTCTAGCACTCCAATCAAGTCTCTATTCCCATGAGTGATCTATCTATATTATGGTATCTCTACTCATCCAATATAGAAACAATATCTAATTAATAAACCAGTAATTGCCAATTAGAATAAATATCATAAATCATGAGAATAAAACAATCCAAAGATAAATTAATTGAAAACAAATTATTCAATTCATACAATTAAGAACTAGGGTTCATCTTTATCTAGAAAAATAATAAATTAGTTCATATTAGAGAATTGAAATAAAGGATACAAGAGAAGGTAAAGGAAACTCAAATAATCCATGGATGATGAGAAATCCCTGCTTCGATCTTCATTCCTCTTCAAAATCTGCAACTTATTGGATCTTCACCATGAAAATTCTGCACAAAACTCCCTCTCACCCTTTTTTGAAGGTAGCTATTAAAAAACTAGGAGAAAACTCTCCTTTTTTTACATAAATTATGTCCTTTTATAGTGCTTTAAGGCTCATTAGGGTTTGGATTGGTGTCAAGCATGGATTGGCCAATTTTTGCCATATCTGCATAGCTAGTCCAAGTGCCAAGATACAATGTCTGAATTGCATGCCAATTTTAGGTTAGAAAATGATGGAACTAGAATTTATGATCTTTTAACATTTGTATCTCTTTCTCTTAGCTTTCCAATGGTACCTAAACCACCTCAATCAGACCTCCGTAACTCAAGTTATTCTCAAAATACTATAAGGTGTTCAAAATTGTTGGAACTCTATAGCCTTATGCGGCCAGGTTACTTAAATGACACGGCCACTAACATGGCCATGTCAAGCTAAATGACATGGTCAGAGATATGGCCATGTCACTAAACGTGTCCATGGCTAAAATTACCCAAAAATTGCTCTGTTTCTCAATTTTTTACTGTAATTCGAGCTCAAATGATCACGACATTCCAAAATATAAATAATTCCTAGAAATTACTCTAAAAAGCACTTGAACAAACAAATTAAAATAAATTTAAATAATAAAACATGCTAAATCAAAGGGCAAAACATAGGAATTCATACACTTATCATTTATTGAGGATGGTGTATTTACTAAATGAACTAGATCTAGAGAAAAGAGAATACAAAATTGTTAAAGAATGAATGATTTGATGTGAAATGTATAAAGAGATATGTAATATGATATGTGAAATTCTTGAGAAGAATATGACTTATAGGAAAATGAGTGTTATATTTAAAGTTATAATTATCACCCTAGTAAGGCACAATAGGAAGTGGAAAGATCTTCCTATAGCAAGAGCATGACTTGAAATGTTAATGTAAATGTTAAACTCTACTATAATTAATGGATGGTATGTACTCAATTGGGACAATGCCTCTTAACAGGAAAGTAAATGAGATATGCCATTAGGTATTAAAGTCTAGAGATGAGAAAAATCTGCTAGATAAGAGATAATATAATGAAACAAGATGGTCAAGGAAATAGATGCCCCCTCCTATAATGCTATAGTAGTAACATAAATGTTCAAAGGTGAAGGAGCTCACTTGAATTCTTACACCTTATGATATATTAAAGCAAGTTAAACAATAATAACTGTTTGATAAGGAACTTAATTTCTGAGAAAATTTCTGATGAAGTATGGCTCTTTATTTAGAGGCTTACAAGGATAGTGGCATAATTATGCTCATAGTTGCCTTAATAGATACCCTTTAATGCAACTCGACCAGTAACAAAGTTGATGGTACTAGTCTCCTAAGGATCATTTTTAGAAATAAAGAGGATAAGTTCATATAGAGAATGACAAAGAAGAGAAGTATTTCAAGACAATCATAGTTCAAACTAAGGCTTGAAATAGTAAAGTAAGAATAGAAAGAATTAGTCAAAATAAGAATATGAATATAGAAAAGGAAAGCTAACATAACTTTAGTAATAGAGATACTCAAAATTATTGAAAGATGAAGAATGAAAGGGAGATAAGGGATATAATCTAAGTGCTAGAAATTTTCATGGATCATAAATAGGCTCTATATATTAGAGTAATAGAAATAAAGATCCAGATAATCATGTTAGAATATACCAAAGGACGGTGTTGACCAAGTGAAATTGTAATTTTCCATTGAAACTTATCAAAACATAAGTCAAGAATTATTGAGAAAGGTGAGTGATAATTTGACAAATAAGTAAGGGAGAAAGAAATGCATGAATGTGAATGTCAATGAGAATTAAAATTGAAGTACATGACATATGCAATGATTAAGTTTGGTTGGATGTATTATAAGAAGAACTTGAGAATATTAAAGAATATACATGCATTATCGAGCTTAATAAGAAGACCTTACTACGGAATAGATAAATCTCCTTTAGGAAGAGAGAAGGGGAAAATCAAACTATGGGATACAATGAACTGAAAGGGAGTTGGATTAGAATAGTAGTGTAATTACATGAGATTTATTATGATAAATTTACCAAGTAAAGTAAAACAAGAAAGAGTACGGTACAAGATGGTTACTTAACAGTAGAAATCTTGTCGCCAAATTATTTTAATGATAATACAATCCTTGAAATCCAAATTTAAACCACTCTACTTTCTAACATTAATTTGTTTAGCTGAAGATAGGACAAGTAAGTTGGAAAAACATGGGTCAATAACCATTAGGACTAAACTTACTTTATTTTAGATGTCTTATACTTAGTGCTGAGACAAATAGATCACCTTTTGTTAGACAAAAAGGATAAAAATCAAAGAAGTTTTGGAGCTTTAGTATAGATACATGTAACAATCCACATCTACTCTTGGAGTTTTTGTGACAAATTATTTGAATTTAGGGTTGTTGTGATAAATTGTGTGACTATATGAAAATTCATATGTGACATGATTTATGAGTTTGGGGCATGTTAAATTAATTTTAATATGCCTAATATGAATTATTATTGTGAAATTAATGATTTGAATAAAATGCATTAGTATGAAATAATTTATTTTTCGTAAAAAGAATTTTCATGTAAAAAGATGATTTTTAAGCATAAAATAATTTTATGCGCATTTTTAAAATATTGTTTAAATAAATATTTTGGAGGAAATTTTAATGAAAATAATAAAAAAAATATTTTATTTTTAATTACCTATAATCAACCCTAAATTAATTAAAAAGCCCAAATACCCAAAGCCCACTACACTAAAACATTCCTAACCTAGCTCATTAAGGATAATCTTGGAAATTTCACCCAAAACCCTAATATTTAACCTAAATTTTGGCCAGCCCTTCATTCCAGTAGTCACCATGCTGTTATTTCATTATTTTAGCAAAAAATTCTCTCAAAATATTTTTCATACCCAAATTCATAAAAAATCCTTCAAACTTGCGATTTCACGACCGTTTCATAAGTTTTTCCTTTTCTTTCAATTTGCTATTTGATTTTTATGAAACTAATCTTGGAAAAATTATTTTAAACTAAATATTTACTAATTTTAACTGATAAAATTTGGACTAGGTGTTTTCTTGAAATAAAAATTCTTTTTTCTACCGAAAGCACCAACCTCTCTACGCAATTTCTTCAAAGGTGAATTTGTAACTTAAAATTTCAATTTTTATGCATAAACATCACTAAAGGGGGGCGATTTGCACATTATTAGTTTCTAAACTAATTTTTGATTTGTTTGATGAATAATATTCGATTAAATTATATTTTTGCATATTTCTGTAATGATCAAAAAGTTTCATAAAACAAAGGAATTCAAGGTTTTTGTGCTAGAACTTAGAAGTTAGAAAATTCTATTATTAAATCAATATGTGGCTACTGATTTGTGTGAGGAAGAATTCTAATATGATATATGTTTTGTTTAGATGAAAAATAATGATTTAAATCATGTGTTTGCATATTGCTGTAATGAACAGAAAGCGCGAAAACTCATGATTTTCACCTAAGTCCTAAAACTTGGAATTTTTTTGTATAAATATTATATATGGCTGCCAAATCATGTATGAAGATGTTTTAAACTGATATTTACTATGATTGAATGAAAAATAATGGTTTAAACCACCTGTTTACATATTTTTTAATGACCGAAAAATACAAAAAACAAGAAAACTCATGATTTTGTACCCTATAATCCAAAAATTGAATTTTCATGTATAAGCAATACCATATGTGGCTGATTCACATAGATTAATATTCTAAAATGATTTATGTTGTGTTTAAATGAAAATTCTTGGTTCAAATCATGTTTTTACATATTACTGAAATAGATAGAAAGTGCGAAAAGAAAGAAAATTTAATTTTCCTTTTGGTGATGCATTCGGCCTACATTAATATTTTTATCCCAATGTCTATAAATTTTGTGTAATGTATTTTGATTATTATTGACATGTATGTATATATAATAAATGATAAAATTGCATGTTAGTTGAAGGTATGACCTTAGATAAGCTTAAAGACATTTTGGTATACTTAAGGTATACTTAAGGTATCTTAACCTTATATTGTGATTAGAATGTAAATGTGATTGGAAAATTTGGAACTAGATGTTATGATGACTTGATGATGAACACATAGTTATGAGTTGATGAAGTGATAATTGAATAAAAAGGATCATAAGAGTTAAGCATGACAGTTGAAAGGTTAATTGTTAAGCTGACATGTATGGGAGTGTAAAGTGTATTAAGATGATTATTAGTGAATTGATATTAAGGTAATAATATTGTGATGACCTTATAAAGGCATTGACATGATTGTAAAGTGTTTTCATGTGAGCCTATAAGGCTTAAATGTGCAAGACTTTTAAAGTCAACATATTATGTGCAAGTGATGAGTACACTTATATGTGCAATTCTAAGTGTATGTGTATGCTATATTGCATGGGGTAGTTATGGGATAGGAGCATCATGAGTTAATAAATACTAAGTATTAAATTAAATAATTGTGTTAGAGTTTGAGGAGCTTTAGAAGTGCAAAGGGGCTACATGAATTAGGAGCAAAGGAACCCTAAGGTGAGTAAACGTTGTGTTCATGTTATAAGTGTGAACAACATTATGTTGTGTTATAAGAATGTGATATATTGTTATGTAAGCCTTTGTGATCTTTGAAACCCAAGTTCCTTTTATCCTAAAATTTAATCAAGTGATTTCTTTGTAAAGCTTGGGTTGCCAAAGGACATTTGGTCCAAAACTAATTTGTTTATCCAATGAGAATTTCTTGTGATTATCACCCTAACTTATATTCTTTATAGAACTACACTATCATTGTATCTTTTGTTCAAAAGTTAAACCAATATTGTTATTGGGATACATGTTATTATTGCCTTATATGATATTGTTATTTGTGATTACCATTAGCTCTAGCTATGGTACCTTTAACCCTTTATAAAGAATCCTTGTGCCGATGCGAGTAATCATTAGAACCTGTGCACACAGTCTTAACTCGATGGATAGGGGTAGTGTATCCACCTCAAATAGAAAGGGGCAGTTCTAGCCATGAAGCCTAATCAACTTCATGCCTTATAAGTGATAGGAGTTGGAATAGCCTTAATGTGTATAAGGCCACCTCTCCTTAATGTGTTTGAGTGATAGAGCAATAGCCTTCACTCACTATGTGTTATAAGTGTGATTGCTGCAACCTTGCCAATTGAAACCTTATTAAATTGCAACTTGATTCATGAATTATGTGTATAAGCTATGTGTTTCCTTTCCAAAGGAATATGTGATAATGTATGTGCTTTATCATTTACTCAGTGAGATCATCTATCTCACTCCCTTTTCCTTGTGTGGTTCCAGGTGAGCAAATGTGAGGAGGCAAGATGATGACTCAAGCATTCTACTTCGCTTGGGAGATTCCTTGTCAAAGTCATTAATAATATTATGTTATAAAGTGTTGTCATTAGATGCTCTGGGAATATTGATTGAAGCTCATTTTGAGATATATTATTTTCCTTATGGATTTTATGTGAAATGTTTAATTATAGTCTTCTGCAATTAAAGGTATTCATTTAAATGTTTTAAAAGAGTTATTATAAGAGGTTTTGTACAATCCTAGGCATGATTTGTTTATGTGTAAGTGGGTTCTATGGGCGTGGGTGACCTTGTGTCTCCCTATGTTCTAGAACCATCATATCTCTAAAGTTGGGATCTAACAATACATTAATACCATTTGTGAAATGGCTAATGTGAATTTATCCTACTTCTTTATATGTATGTATAGATTCCTCCATATGATAATGAGATCTATTATAAAAAAAATAATTAGAAATAACTGCCTGATGAAGGATTATGATTAAAGAAAGGTGAAACACAAATATTGTTAAATTATTCTACATAAAGTTTAAAGTCACAATTGCCATAAAAACTCAAGGAACGAGGAATTGCAATTGATGAAATTAAGGAAAAAGTGAAAAGAATCAAGTTTCTAAATTTGAAGTGAAGGATAATACTCATAAGTGAGGGAATGACAAAGATGAATCGTGAGTATAAGGAAATAACTGTAAATTTGACTGCATGAGTGTCTATATGGGCATATATATATGAGCAAGTATAAGAATGACAAGAATATTGAACTATGGAGTATTTAAGACAATTAGTAATAATAAAGAATCTAGAATAACAATATGCTAATTTGAGATGCTATAGCAATATAAAGATTTGATGTAAAATCATGGAATTGGTATATGGAGGTAGGACACATAAGTTAATGAAGGATTTAAGGTGAGCCTTATTATGTTTCTCATTTATACATAACTATGTACATATTGTATGTTTAGAAGATGATTAAGTAATGATCCTAACATATCTGTAACAAAAGACATATTGATTGAAATTTTGGTATGATAAAATAAATAATAAATTTCTTATAGACATGCATGATTATGAATTGATTAAATCTAAAAGGAATTCTTCAGTAGCAAGTGAAAAGTAAAAATGGAAATAATTTGTCTAAAGAGTTGGTACTTGTAATTTGTAATGAGTATTAAGAGTGACTATGGCCACCTGTGAGGCCTTGCCCGAACACCGATCCAATCCGCTAAGTGGGAATCAAAATGCTCATTTAGGTTTGAACTTATGATGGAACCCTCAGGTTCAGATTGGTTGATTTTTGAAAAGAGTCGCCACTTTAATTTTATTTTATTTGGGAAAAGATCAAAGGAAAAACCCAATTTGACTTCAATTAATATCCCAAAGGAAAAAGATCACTAGTCTTGAAACCAAAGAGGATTTGGGGACTAGGTTTTTGGTTTATTTAAAAAAATGATTTGTTTAGCAAATTTAATACGAGATGACTTAAAATAAATTTCATGAACAATGTACAAAAATGCATGAACAATTATATAATGCATGAATAAACAAATAAATAAATAGTCATCCAAAGTGATAAAGTAATAAAGTAAATGAATTAACTTTACAATTCAAAACTAAAATAGGGGATACTTCCTCTAGCCCTTATGAGTTCTAGGAAAGTCACACATTCCCTAAAATAATTCTACAACAATTACTAAAGAAAAATACCGCAAAAGAGAAACAAAGTTAAAATTATAATAAAGAAAATAAACTAGAAGTAAATATCGCAAAGAAAAGAAATAATTCATAAAGTAACACACAAGAAAATGATTATTGTTTATTTAAATTGGATTTGATGCTTTAAACAAGCATACCTATGTATCCCTTTAAATAGGAATCAAAATCCATATAGTTCGCCCTTCTTGCGGACGGGTTAGTTTAGCCTAGCCATTTATCATGTTTTAGTTCATTGATTGAAAGGTGGGTTGATTGATTAAATCAGATTGATTGTTTGATTACTGAGTTGTTAATTAGGTCAGATTTTAATTAACAAGTTGATGCAATAATTTAAATCATTTACCTAATTGACTAAATTATATTCTAATCAACATGCCTTAAAATATTGAAAGAAAATGATAAAACATGCTAAGCAAAGAAATAATAAATGAAAAGAATAAACTAAGCAATTCTAAGAAAATAAAACAAAACAAAACAAAATAATAAAAGAAGAAAATAAATACCTTATGAGGACGAGGCTTGGGATGTAGGGCAGATGAAGCGGATGACCAGATCGTAATTCCACCTTTTTGACTTGGCAGAATGGCAACCTTCGAACAGCGACTCGGACAACATATTTGGGACCTCTTTAGACTGATTTGGGAAGAGTTACCTCAAAATGACCACCCAAATAAAAATTAAACTAAAAGTTCATTCCTTTCAGACCAAACTTATGGAGATGGTTCGCTTGATGCAAAGGCTAATCAAGCAAACCAAGAGTTTGAAAGGTCATTGCTTTGAAATCAATTAATTTGATTAAGTAATTATGAGTGTGGAAATGAAGTAAAGGGATGTTGCTTTTATAGGGAGAGAGTTGGGAGGCAAAATAATGAAGTTTCGATGTGGGATTCGCTTCCTAAGACACAAAATCGCATAGGACGCTTTGGGAATAGCACACGGAGGCTTCTAAACTACACGGAAGGCACGTGAGCACAGCGTAACCACACAAGACCTATGCGATTCTGCACAGAGCCTATGCAGTTTTGCACAGCCTCTATGCGATTTCGCATAGGGTCTATGTAGTCATCACTGCAATGTGCAGTCACCACGAGATTGCCCGCCATTTTTTACTCCGTTCTCGTCCATTTTAGCTCTGATTTAAGCCTGGTTTAATTCTATGGATTCATAATTGAGTGCCAATTATCTAGAGCTATAAATTTAAAGGTTCATAGTTGCCCCCTCATTAGAATTAGCTTGACCAAAAGGCAATTCTGATGATAGTGAACCCGAGGATGGAGAAAAGAAACCAAAAGAATGTCTAAGTTAGGATTAAGACATGTTTGGGTGAAAGGCATGATTTTTATAGGTAAATGATAGATGGAAAGAGAAACCATAGGAATGTTTAAGTGATTGTTACTAAACATTTATAGGTGAAGTTTCAAAGAATATTGATAAAGGGGCAGGGATAGGAACCGTATGGATGCCTAGGTGATCCTTACTAGACAGTTATGAGTAAAATGAAGTTTTGTCAATGGCTATCAGTTAGGCTTTGACATTGGATGCAAGAAAGATCTTGGTAAATCTTAATTAAGGCTATTTATCTAGCTCTAATGTTTAGAGAATAAAGAAGATATGGAGAAATCTTAATTAAGGCTATCTATCTGGCCTTAATGCTTAGAGATAAAGATGATTTAGGGAAAATCTCAATTAAGGCTATCTATTCGGCCTTAATGTTTAAGGTAAAAATGATTTTAGGGTAAATCTCAATTAAGGCTATCTATTCGGCATTAATGTTGGAGAATTCAAATCAAGGCTATCTGTTTGGCCTTAATGTTGGAGAATTTAAATCAAGGCTATCTATCTGGCCTTAATGTTAGAGAATTTAAATCAAGACTATCTGTTCGGCCTTAATGTTAGAAGTAAAAATGCTTTGGGGAAAAACTCAATCAAGGCTATCTGTTCAGCCTTAATATTGCTAAATTTAAATCAAGGCTATCTGTTTGGCCTTAATGTCCAATCAGTTTTGAGACATTTCTGGTAGGAATGATGATGACCTTGTCTAGTAGGAATCGATAAAAAGACTATCCATTTTGATTTAGAAGTCTGAGTTACAACTTGTTCTATTATAAAATGCATCTGACTATGCAATGATTAGATACCTTAAACCTGTGAAAAGTCAGTTTGGTATGAGAGTGTTAAGATTTTGGGAGAAAGATGCCCCCACTTTGAAAGGTACCTTAGTTATTTGCTCTTTGATTGTTCAGTCTAGGAAGAAGTCATTTTAGGAGGTTAAGCCAGGTCGAGCTAGGCTTAGGTGGGTTCGGTTTGTAAGAAGGTTTGGTTTAAGGCTGAATTGGAAAGCTTGATCAGAAGGTTCAAGTCCTTTGAGATGATTAGGTCAGAAGGCTAGGTCAAGTTTTGGGGAAGGTCGATTTGTTGGGCTTGTCTCCAAAGATGTTCATGCGGGAGTATTTGGACAGGTCTGACAATTGGCTTGGTCAGTTATGGCCTTCTGGTTTGGCTTTAGGGAAGATTATTTAGGATGAATGGATCATTTTGGATGCTCAATCTGGTTTGGCTAGGTAAGAGATCATATTAGAGGCTCAGTTAAGTTACAGCTTTTTGGTGAGTTTATTCGAAAGGCTTGGTCAGATTTTGCCTTAAGAACATGTCAGAGAGATCAGGCTAGGATGCTAGACTTGGGAGGCTAATCTTGGTTTAGAGGGAAAGGTCAGGCTAGGAAATCCAGCTCAGAAAGGCTCAGTCAAATTTAGCCTTAGAGGAGATCTTGGGCTTCATGGTGAAGGAATTTTGGGAGTGGGCATCATGATGAAGGCTTTTGGTCATGTGCTTCATGGTGAAGGCTTTTTAGACTGGGCTTCTTAGTGAAGGCTTTTAGTTTTGGGCTTTTTAATGAAGGCTTTTAGATTTGCGCTTCATGGCAAAGGCTTTTGGTTTTGGGCTTCTTGATGAAGGCTTTTGGTTTTAGGCTTCATGGTGAAGGCTTTTGGTTTAGGCTTTATGGTGAAGGCTTCTAGGTGTTGAGGATAGTTTTCTACAAGGGTGCTTTGGATGGTTGGCTTTGGCTCAGGTATGGTACTATAGGTTTTGGTCACAAGGATACCATAGGCTCATGGATAAGGGTTTGCCCTTTGACATGGTTGCATCAGAATGGTTTGCAGGCCTTAAGAGCTTTTAATTCTCAGGATTATATGATTTGCCAATGAGGCTTAATCTTTTAAGGATAATGAGATGTTTACCAAAGAGGTACGAAATGGGCCTTGACTGGCTCGAGTCCTTCTTAGTCAATTTGAGGATGATAGGTTTTGGGAGATATTCTTTGACTAGATTCAAAGATGATGAGTCTTGAGAGACTTAAGATTTTTTTTTTCTACCTGTGATGAGATTTTGCCAAGGAAATGGTGGTATGGAGTATGAGCCTGAAATGATGGTATGATTTACCAATGAGGCTTAGGGTATAAAAGTTTGAGAATGGTTTAAAGGTAGGCTGAAACTTCTAAAAAGAATCATAGAGGTTATATGACTTTGCTTTTTGTAGTATGAATCATGAAAAAGAGCAAGTCAAGCCATCTTACTATTTGAGATTGAAGAGACTCTTAGAGTGACACTTAATTGATTTGACTTGACATAGATGACACACTAACTGAAAGAAAAAGCCCTTAGGAATGGCTAAAGGACTAATGAAAAGAGACAACTTAGGGATTATGCCCCTAGTGAGCGATAAGGACGTGACAGACTGGAGATTTAGCTTCTTGAGCTAAACAATGGGTTGGATTGACAATAGATGATGATGTTCTAAAAAGACATGCCCCTATTATAGGATAAAGGCATAAAAGATAGTATATCCTTAGAGAATGAACCTCTGGTGAGGAAGGATGATTTTGGAGACATAAGATGAGATGGATTGATTGAAGATGGAAACTTTGGACATGAGGGAAGATGACTTAGATAAGCTTTCTCTCTATTTCTCTCTCTCTCTCTTTCAGCTCTAACTTTTGCCTAAGCCGCCCTTTTGGGTTTTCAACTTAGCAAGCTTGAATCAATGAAATTTGGAAGAAAATTCCACCATGGTTTGGATTGCTACCTTTTTTCATTTTGAAGGGCTCTCACCTTTGAATTTTAGATTTGCCAAAGGTCTTCTCTGAACTTATTGTCCCTTGTTGAGGTGCATCATTTGATTACCTGATGTGCAATAGGTAATTACATTTACTTGCTCTTTATGCTTTAACTATTTGATCATTTGACCTTCTTTGATCAAGTGCAATTGTTGATGGCACCTCAAATTATAACATATGCTAATTGTGGTGGATTTGACTGTTTATTCATTTCTCTCTCTTTCTTTTTCTTTTTTTTTTTTCTTTTCTTACTTTTTTTTTGGTAAGCTCATCCATGTCGAACTAAAAAGGAAGACAAGAAAATAAATGCACTAATAAGAAAATATAAATGTATTACTATAAAGAAAACTTTACTACAAGATGATAAAAAGGGGACTGACATAGTCGGCAAAATAAAAATAAAATAAAATAAAATAAAACATAATGACATACTTTGACTCAAACTTAAACTTAGACTTTGATTTGGAATTCAACCTCAGACAAGTCAGATTAGCTAGGCTTGAACTCCTCCATGTTATGCCACTGAGGGTTGAGGTAAGGTAGGGTTGAGTCGGATCTAGATTCCTTATCATTGTTCAAGTTGGTAGTGGGGAATTCTACTAAGAAATGATTTACTTTGGATGCAATCTTCAACCTTTGATGCAGTTGCAACTAAAGCTTTGAAAGTGGATAGGTATTGTGTTAACAAGAGGGCTTGATAGGTCGGGAGTAGATTCATGACAATGATATCTACTTGTTCTTGCTCAGTTGGCCTGTTTACCATTTGAGCAGCTTTAGCCCTCCACCTAGTAAGGAACATAGAAAAGGACTCATCCAGAAGTTGCTTCATGGTTTTCAAATCACGTATAGTAACATCTACTTCAGTGTTGTAATGATACTGTTTAACAAAGATATGACAAATATCATCCCATATTCTTTTTTGGCTCTTGTTCAGTGAAAGAAACCATCTCTTGGCAGCTCCAGTTAGTGATTCTTGAAACATTTGAGTAAGGAGCTCATCGCTAAGTCCCATAGGTTTCATTACTCCCATATACATCTTTAGATGAGTTTTGGGGCATGTGGTTCCATCAAATCTATCCAACTCAGGCATTTTGAATTTAAGAGGAAGCTTGGCATCAGGGAACAAGATCAAGCTATCCATATCAATTAAATCATTGTGGTGCTTTAGGGATTTGATGGTTTTTTGCATAGCTTTAAGTTTATCCATAAGTAATTTGGTATCCTGAGAGAAAACTTCCCCACCTTGAAAAGGATTTATGAGAGAGGAAGATCTAGAGTAGGTAGTGGTGTTTAGGGCTTGAGT
Organism: Reutealis trisperma; assembly: GCA_947687605.1. Classification (NCBI taxonomy): domain Eukaryota; kingdom Viridiplantae; phylum Streptophyta; class Magnoliopsida; order Malpighiales; family Euphorbiaceae; genus Reutealis; species Reutealis trisperma. The sequence goes on along the minus strand of CANTUT010000037.1, from coordinate 276,978 downwards.
ATTGGTATGTTTCCCAAGATAGGTTTGGTTCAGATTGTGGTTGAGATTATTGAGGTTTGCTTGGTTAATCAAGGCTCGAACTTCCTCAATGATGGCTTGCCTTTGTTCCTTCATGTTTTGTTCAAAATGGATTTGTTGAGCAACTATGATAGCTAGAAAATGCTCTTCATGCTTCTTAAGAAGGCTAGTCATAAGTGTGGTGTGGGCATCCATGTCAAGCGAGTTGGCCATTGGTACCTTATGAACCAAGTCAAAGAATTGAGGTAAGTGCTTGGTGAAGAGGCAGAAATATGGGCATGCAAACTTTGGGGAGAAAGACTCCCTTTGATATTATGAGCTAACTACATTTTGGGCTTTTGAGGATTTCCTAAGGTTGCCTAGGTCAAGGTCTCAGGGTTAAGGTATCAGGGTGGACCAAAGGTACTGGACTTAGGGTAGTGTGTTAGGCCAAAGATGTTAGGCTTAGGGTAATTGGGCCAAAGGTATTAGGCTTAGGATAGTGTGTTAGGCCAAAGGTATTGGGCTTAGGATAGTGTGTTGGGCCAGAGGTATTAGGCTTAGGGTGGTGTCTTAATGATTTGGTTGGCAGGGTATGGGTAAAAATGAGGGTAGAGGTGTTTTAGGTTAAAGGCTAAGGTAATGTGGTAAGATTTAGGGTGATAGCTTAAGGTTTAGGGAGGCAAAGGTGATTGAGATAGAGATAGAGTGTTTAAGGTTTAGAAGTGAATGTGTTTAGATAGAAGTGGAAAGTGAGTATATGACCCTTACTCGGTTCAAGGTATAACCAAGACTATAGATTAATACATATTTTGTTATACAATATGGATACATGATATGCATGGGGAAAATATTTCATGAGAATGCAAAGATGCAAGGTTTTAATTATGGTACATACAACCTAAGGTCAAGATCTAAGTTCATTACATGAAAAGGGTAAGGGTGGCTTGTACAGGGTACCCGTCACACTAGAGCAGCGATATACCTAACCATATGTGAGTCAAGGAGCCTCACATGGGTCCAGCAGTATGTGCATGCTCATTAAACCTTTGAAAGGATCAAAGGATTCATCACGGGGTGGATGATTTCACTATCAGTGAATAGACCCAAAAAGGGTTACCCACTTGATGTTACTTTCTATCCATTATTTTCCTAAGAAATCTAGGTTAAAAGGTAAGGAGCCAATGCAAATGATGCATGAAAGTCATTTATGTATTAAAAGTGACAAACTTTGATTTAAACCAATTAGTAGTCCTCTTATTTCTTTTGTTAAAAAGAAGGTGGTCCCTAGTGGAGTCGCCAGCTGTGAGGCCTCGCCCAAGCACCGGTCCAATCCGCTAAGTGGGGATCAAAATGCTCATTGGGGTTTGAACTCACTATGGAACCCTCGGGTTTAGATTAGTTGATTTTTGAAAAGAGTCGCCACCTTAATTTTATTTTATTTGGGAAAAGATTAAAGGAAAAACCCAATTTGACTCCAATTAACATCCCAAAGGAAAAAGATCACTAGCCTCGAAACCAAAGAGGATTCGGGGACTAGGTTTTTGATTTATTTAAAAAAATGATTAGTTTGGCAAATTTAATACAAGACGACTTAAAATAAATTTCATGAACAATATACAAAATGCATGAACAATTATATAATGCATGAATAAACAAATAAATAAATAGTCATCCAAAGCAATAAAGTAATAAAGTAAATGAATTAACTTTATAATTCAAAACTAAAATAAGGGATACTTCCTTTAGCCCTTATGGGTTCTAGGAAAGTCACACACTCGCCAAAATAATTCTACAGCAATTACTAAAGAAAAATACTACAAAAGAGAAACAAAGTTAAAATTATAATAAAGAAAATAAACTAGAAGTAAATATTGTAAAAAAAAGAAATAATTCATAAAGTACACACAATAAAAGGATTGTTGTTTATTTAAATTAGATTTGATGCTTTAAATGATTATGCCTACGTATCCTTTTGAATGGGAATCAAAATCCACGTAGTTCGCCCTTCTTGCGAAGGGGTTAGTTTAGCCTAGCCATTTATCATGTTTCAATTCATTGATTGAAAGGTGGGTTGATTGATTAAATCAGATTGATTGATTGATTACCGAGTTGTTAATTATGTTAGATTTTAATTAACAAGTCGATGCAATAATTTAAATCGTTTACCTAGTTGACTAAATCATATTCTAATCAACATGCCTTAAAATATTGAAAGAAAATGATAAAACATGCTAAGCAAAGAATAATAAATGAAAAGAATAAACTAATCAATCCTAAGAAAACAAAACAAAACAAAACAAAACAAAATAACAAAAGAAGAAAATAAATACCTTATGAGGATGAGGCTTGGGATGTGGGGCAGATGAAGTGGATGACTAGATCGTAATTCCACCTTTTCGGCTCGACAGAATGACAACCTTCGAATGGCGACTCGGATGGCATATTTGGGACTCCACGAACTGATTTGAGAAGAGCTGCCTTGAAATGACCACCCAAATAAAAATTAACCTAAAAGTTTATTCCTTTCAGACCAAACTTATGGAGATGGTTTGCTGAATACAAAGGCTAATCAAGCAAACCAAGAGGTTAAGAGGTCATTGCTTTGAAATCAATTAATTTGATTAAGCAATTCTAAGTGTGGAAATGAGGTAAGGGGATGTTGTTTTTATAAGGAGAGAGTTGGGAGGCAAAACAATGAAGTTTCAATGTGGGATTCGCTGCCCAAGACACAAAACCACATAGGACGCTTCGAGAACCGCACATAGAGGCTTCTGAACCGCACGGACGGCATGCGAGCACAGCATAACCACACAGGACCTGTGTAGTTTCGCATAGAGCCTATGCAGTTTCACACATCCTCTATGCAGTTCTGTACAGGGTCTGTGCAGTCACCACTGCTCTGTGCGGTCACCACAAGATTGCCCGCCATTTTTGACTTCGTTCTCATCCGTTTTAGCTCTGATTTAAGCCTGGTTTGATTCTATGGATTCATAATTAAGTGTCGATTGTCTGGAAGTGTAAATTTGAGGGTTCACACCATCAGACATGGTGTTATAGCATTTTAATTCACTCTTCTAGAGTTGTAGAATGGAATAAAAAAAGATATATGTATAGTGACTTTAAATACTATAATGCAAGATGAAGTGTCTCAAAGGGTTGTGAAATTAAGGAACTCTAACGTGTTTATTTTAGTGTAAGAATTCTTAAACCATAATAAGGTTGGCATAAGACAATAGACTTATAGTATACAAAGTGAAAGAAAAAATAATAATAACGCAGATCTGATGGTTTAGGAATCAAAGAAACATAGATATCATAATGAATCTTATGTTATAAAAGTTGTTACTAAAATGGAGTTAGTAGAAGGATGTGAATAACTAAAATAGCAAGAAAATGATAGAAAATTCATAGAGATGATAAATATGTATGAGAAAACAATTGAGATATGTAACCTAAGTATTATTATTTGCCTTATGAATCAAGAGTATCTGCTTTGAAAATTTAAGGATGAATTTTCTAAAGGAGGGTAGAATAGGATACCTAAGATTTTCCTAACCTATTAGAGTTAACAATGGGGACACCATAATGTTCATATATTGTGCCATCCAAGGCCTTCCTAACAATCAAGAACCATAAGAATATCATAAAAAGTAAATTTAATGAATAATGTGACAATGAGTAAAGAATGTAGTCAATTTTGATAAGCACTTTTATTATAAAATGAAAGTCGAACTGAGTTTGATTTAATGTGACTATGTTAATAATTATAACAACCCACACCCACTCTAGGAATTTAATAAATAATGTGACAGTGAGTAAAGAATGTAATTAATTTTGATAAGCACTTTTATTACAAAATAAAAGTCAAACTAAGTTTGACTTAATGTGACTATGTTAATAATTGTAACAACCCACATCCACTCTAGGAATTTCCTTGAATTTATAACTATAAAACTAAGTGTGTGCTTTTATAGGAATTCATGTGTTATGTGCATAATGGGTATGTGGCATGCTAGATTAGCTATAGTATACATTTTATGAATTATTATGGTGAATTAAGTAATTTAGATGTACTGCATAAGCATAAAATAATTTATTTCGCATATATTTTATTTTCATGCACAAAAAAATTTTAAGCATAAAATAATTTTTATGAGCATTTTTAAAATATTTTAAATAAATATTTTAGGGAGAATTTTAATGAAAATAATAAGAAAAATATTGTATTTTTAATTGCCTATAATCAGTCCATAAATTAAATAAAAAGCCAAAATTTCCAAAAGCCCACTACACCAAAACACTCATTACCGAGTTCATTAAGGGTAATCTTGGAAATTGCCCAAAACCCTAAATATAATAAATGGAATTTTGGCCAGTCCTTTGTAGCAGCCACCATTCTATTATTCCATCATATTTTCTGCAGAAAATCTCTCAACTGGAATTCACAAAATACCTTCAAACTTTGCTATTTCATTACCATTTCGTAAGTTTTTCCTTTCCTTTCAATTTGCTATTTGATTCTTATGAAACTAATCATGAGAAAATTATTTTAAACTGAGTATTTACTGATTTTCAATGATTAAATTTGACCTAGGTGAATTCTTGAGAGAGAAATCAATTTTTCTATTGAAAACACAAACCTCTTTACGCAATTCCTCCGAAGGTGAATCCTAAAACTCAAAGTTGGAATTTTCATGCATAAACTCAATAAAGGGGGTGATTCTTGAATTATTATGTTATAAACTATTTATGTTGTGTTTGGATGAAAAATATCAAGTTAAATCATATTTCTGTGTATTACTATAATGATCGGAAAACACCAAAAAGTAAGAAAACTCAGGATTTTTGCTCTAAACCCTAAAATTGGAATTCTCAGGCAAAAGGATTGTTTATGGCTACCAATTTGCATGTATTCATGTTCTAAACTGATTTTGATTACATAAAAATCTTGGTTTAAACCATATTTTTGCATATTACTATAATGGACAAAAAATGCGAAAAGTAAGAAAAATTCAATGTCATCATTTAATAGGGCATTCAGCCAATATAGGGATTTTTATCCCAATGTATATAATTTTTATATGCTATATTTTAATGATTATTGACATGTATACATGAATGATAAAGGTTAAATTCCATGTTGGTTGAAGGAATAACTATAGACAAGTCTAGAGGCGATTAGGTATGCCTTGGGTTTCCTAACCCTATTTTTATGATGTGATCAATATGTTTATATGATTAAGTGATATGGGAAATAAGTTAATGATCATAAATGGGTGATGAGGTTGATTGTATGAATTGGTCATAAGAGATAGGCATGATACCTGAAAGGTTACTTGTTTAAGTTGGCATATATGGAAGGTGTAAAATGTATTAAGTGGAATGATAAATTGAATTAGTATTAGGATCATGATGTAATGTGTTTTGAAATGAGTTGTTATGTGTTCTCATAAGGGCCTACAAAGGCAAAGTATGCAAGACTTTGAAAGTCATCATGATATGTGCAAGTGATGAGTATAATTCCAAGTGCAACTCTAAGTGAATGTGAATGTTATATTTGAATGGGGTAGTTATGGGATAGGATAACATGGTGTTAATCAAATACTAAGTATTTAATTATAATGAATAATAGAGCTTGAGGACTATTAGACATCAAGGGCTATGAGTACTAGGAGCAAAGGAACAACAAAGTGAGTAAATATTATGAATGTGTTACAAGTGCAAGTGATTATGTTATGGGAACCTTTGAAATGTTGAAACCCAAGTCTTTTTTCTACTTTTAGTTATTAATGTATGATTTCTTTGTTAAGATTGAGTTACCATAGGAAAATTGGTCCAAAGCCATTATTGTTTATTCAATGATATGAAAGATCCTTTGAAATTGTTGCCTTACCTTATTTTCTTTCTAGAACCACATATTATTTTATCCTTTGACCAATATGTGCAACTGCAATTGTTATCATACTACATGATATTGTTTCTTAAGTGCTATTGTTATAAGTGATTACCATTAGCTCTAGTTATGGTACCTCTAACCCTTTATGGAGAAATCTTTGTACCAATGAAAGTAATCATTGGAACCTGTGCACATGGTCTTAACCCAATAGATAGGGGTAGTGTATCCACCTTAGCTAGAAGGTGTGGTTCTAGCCATGAAGCCTGATAAGTTTCATGACTCTTCATAAGTAATAGGTTAGGAGTTCGAATTTGGTATGATGCAAGCTCTCCCTAGAGTGATGAGCTAACATAGTCATCAACTCTTTATAAGTGATAAGTGTTATAAGTGTGACCTCTATGAACCTTGCTAAATTGCAAACTTTGAATCATGAATGATAAATCATGAACTATGTGTTATGCACTATAGGCTTTCTTTTAAATGGGATATATGTTATCATTATGCTATTTTATTTACTTATTGAGATCATCTATCTCACACTGTTTTTCTTGTGTGGTTCTAGGTGAGCAAGTTTGAGGAGGTAAGCTGTTAGCTTAAGTAATCTACTTCACTTGCGGAATTTCCTAGTTCGAGTCTTTCATTTTCATGCTTCAATGTGATGAGTCTCTAGATGCTCTAGGAGTCATTATTTTTGGAAGTTTATTTTGAATATTATTTATTTTGTCTTATTTGTAGTTATGCATGTTATTTCCTTAAGGATTATGTTTAAAGTATATTTAACTATTTTCTTCCGCAACTTAAGATTTTCTTATAAATGGTTTAATTAACTTAATGCATAAAGTTCAATATGATCCTAGGCAATGTTATTGTATGTATGAGGGGGTTCTATGGGCATGGGTGACCTTATGTCTTCTTGTGTTCTAGGACTGTCATATCTCCGAGAATGGGATGTGACAATAATTTATTCAAAATATGAATCTAAAGTACTAGTGAATGGGTATTAGCATCTCCTAAGTCATTAGGAGATGATAATAGTGACGTGAGAAGTTGATTTCAATCAAAGTTATAATGGTACAATAGAAGTAAAACATAGTTTGACCTAATAAGCTTGCATGATGTATATACTTAAATAATGCTATTGAAGGGCTACTAAATGTGCGTTATAATGTGTATAGAGTTTATCTAATAATGTCTAGAGTATGTAATGATATTAGAATGTGGAAATGAGTATACTAAAGTAAAAGAAATGAAATGAAAAATTTGCTAAGTCACTAAGTTTGAAATGTACACATATGGATTTGTTAATGGGCTTTTGGACTCCAAAGGCCCAAGCCCATTAAATGGCTAGCCCATAAGGCCCATAAATGGATGAACACAAGCCTTAACTAGAGTTAAAAATAGCTAACCATGGTCAAATGGGTGTAGTATGAGCTAGCCCTATAATTTGACTAATAAGCCACCAAAAATTGACTAAGTCAAATCCTTAAGTAACTTGAATTCTCATCCTTCCTACATAAAAGTCTAGATGCATTTTTGCTCTTTCCACACCATATGATGAACATCATCAAGCTAGATAAGATCCTAGCCATTCACTTGATTAAATCATAGGCATCTATTATGGTTAAGTTATAGCCATTAGATTAGAGATGTTCAAATCTTCACCATTCTATATATATATATATATATATATATACATATATATATATATATATATATATATATATATATATATGTGTTGAGAACATCATTTTTGCTAATCTTTACATCAAAAACTCACACCAACCAAGAAAAAATTCTCTCTATACCAACATCAAGAAAGAATCTCAACTAAATCAAAGTTACCCAAGATAAGAAATTGCAATCATCTTCTTTATTCATTGTACTAAACATGAGTTAGGTACTATAGTTGTAAAAATCGTCCTTTTTCTTTAAATATGGAATCTGGCCAACTTAAGAAAATGGCAAGGAAGTGTTCTAAATTTCATTTGAAGGTATCTAAAGTTATTTTAGATAGTGAAAATGATTTGAAAGTGTTAAAATGAATTTTGGAAGCTTGATTTAAGACTTGAAAGTCTTAGTAGTTCAAAGGGGAACTTGGTGTTCTAATGCTAGATATTAATAACCAAATGATCACATAGGTTTTATGTTATGTTAATTTCATATTTTTATAATTAATATGATGATTTGATTAGAAATTATAAGTTTTCCCAAATCTGATCTAAGTGGGACAAGTTAGGATTCTTTTGAACAAGAGTGAATCAGTTCAAATAATTGATGGGAATTGATTATCTAAGTGTTAGTTTAATGAATCTATGGTTAATTTAAGGATTGGATGAGGAATTAATGGTTTTCCCCAAATTCTAGGGTTTATGGGAAAATTAGGGATTTTGAGTATTGAACTTTAAATCATTAAATTGAAGGGAGATAGTATAATGTTAATTTTGAAATTCAATTGATAGAAATGATTTTTCCCAAATTTAATGAACTAGGTTCATTTGTGGAATTAGATGGTGGAAGTAGAATTAATTCCACTAAATATTAGAAATTGTATAAATTGATTTTACTCAAAGTTGAAATGTGAAATTGGAAGGAAAGGAATTATCTTTCCTTGAGTGAATATTTTTGGCTATTTCAAAGATAATTAAGGGAAAGTGTTAAAATTAGTAACAAGTATAAGTATAGTGTGTCTTGACCTTAAAAGTAACAAGTTAGTAGTATAATGAACAAGTTAAGCTAAATTTAAACTAATGACATAACAAAGAAGTGATTAATGTGTAATTGAAATGCAAATGTGTAGAATCTAAAGACAAGGACAAGGATATTGTTTAAGAGTTCAAGGAGCACTAGTAGTTAGGGCAATAATCACAAAAGTTTTTTATTATCATTAGATATTAAAAATGGTTTTGGACCAATTATCCTTTGGCAACCCAAGCTTAATAAAGAAATCATAAAGTTACAATACAGAATAGAAAGGAACTTGGGTTTCAAGAATCTCCAAGGTTCATATAACATGATAGCTTATACTTGTAACATGAACATAAAGTTTACTCACCTTGTGGTTCCTTTATGCCTAGTACTTATAGCCCTTGAACTTCTAATAATCCTCAAGCTCTATCATACATTACAATTCAATACTTAGCATTTACTTAACATTATGCTATCCTATCTCATAACTACCCTATGAATATATAACATTCATATACACTTAGCGTTGCACTTAGAAGTGCACTCACCACTTGCACATAACATGTTAACTTTTAAAGTCTTACATAGTTAGCCTTCATAGACTCATATGAAATCACATGATAACTCATACTATGACTTTTCTAAAGTCAAACACAATATATCATGATATTAATATCAATTCTATTTAATATTCAACTTAGTACACTTAACACTTTACATATATATCAACTTAACAAGTAACATTTGCTTATCTCTTTTGAACTGTAACAACCCACACCCACCCTAGGAATTTTTGTGATAAATTGCTTGATTTAGAACAAAAAAGGTTAAGTGTGTACTTATATGAAAATTTGTGATCTAAGTGATTGATGAGTATGTGGCATATTACATTAATTTTAATATGCATAATATGAGTTGCTATTGTGAAATAAATGATTTACATGAAGTACATTTGCATAAAAGAATTCATTTTAAATAAAATGAATTTTCATGCATAAGACAATTTTTAAGTATAAAATAATTTTATGGGTAATTTTAAAATATTTAAAAATAAATATTTTTGAGGAAAATGTTCCAGAATTAATAAGAAAAATATTCTTTTTATTTTAAATCTTATTCAGCCAAAAATTTAAAGGAAAAGCCTAAATACCCAAAAGCCCACTACATCAAAATCCTCCTAACCTAATTCATTAAGGGTATTAGTGGAAATTCCACTTCAACCCTAATATTTATTCTAAATTTCGGCCAAACAAGGGTTTCCAACAGCCATTCTCTTATTCTTTCTATATCTTGGTAGAAAATTCTCTCAAAATATTTCTCTCTACCGAAATATTGAAAACACCTTACCGTTTTGCGATTTCATGACCGTAATCGTAAGCTTTTATTCTCTTTTGATTTCTAAACTGATTTCTATGAAATAAATTATGGAAAAATTATTTTGAACTGTTTGATTACTAATTTCTATAGATTTAATTCTATTTGAGTGAATTTTTGAGAGAGAAAATTTATTTTCTACCATAAACACAATTCTTTCTGCAAGATTTCTCCAAAGGTGAATTCTATAACTTAAAATCACAATTTTTATGCATAAACATCATAAGAGGGGGGGAGGGGGAATTTGTACTTGGTTGTATTTTAAATTGTTTTGTGATTTGTTTTGTTGAAAAATATTGGATTAAATAATATTTCTGCGATGACCGAAAAGTTTCGAAAAACAAAGGAATTCAAGGTTTTCGTGTTAGAACTTGGAAGTTGAAAAATTTTATTCTTGCATGGTCATATGGCTGCTGATTTGTATGAATAAGTATGCTAATATGATATTTGTTTTGTTTAAATGAACAATAATGATTTGAATCATGTGTCTGTTTATCGGTGAAATGAACGAAATGCGCGGAAACTCATGATTTTTCACCTAAGCCTTTAAACTTGGAATTTTTTTTGTATAAACCCTATCTATGGCTGCTGATTCATGAAGGAATGTGTTCTAAACTGATATTTTCTATGATTGAATGAAAAATAATGGTTTAAATAACTCGTTTGCATATTTCTGAAATGATTGGAAAATACTGAAAATAAGAAAACTTATGGTTTTGTCTTCTATAATGCAAAAGGTTGAATTTTTATATATTAATAACACCAATGGTGGCCAATTCTTATGGATTTAAGTTCTAAAATGATTTTTGTTATGTTTACATGAAAAATCTTGGTTCAAACCATATTTTTACATATTTTTGAAATAGACAGAAAGTACAAAAAGAAGAAGAATTTGGTTTTTAGCTTAATAATGCATTCGGCCTACATGAACAATTTTGTCCCAATGATTATAAATTTTATGGGATGTGTTTTGATGATTGTTGACATGTATGTATGTATAATAAATGATAAAATTGCATGTTTGTTGAAGGTATGATCCTAGATAAGCTTAAATGCATTTTGGTATACTTAAGGTATACTTAAGGTATCTAAACCTTATATTGTGATTAGAATGCAAATGTGATTAGGAAATATGGAACTAGATGTTATGTTGAATTGATGATGAACATACGATTATGAGTTAATGAAGTGAAAGGGATCATAAGAGTTAAGCATGGCACGTGAAAGGTTAATTGTCAAGTTGACAAATATGGAAGTGTGAAGTGAACTAAGTTAATTGTTAAAGTGAATTGATATTGAGGTAATAATATGGTGATGACCTTAAAAAGGTATTGCTATGATTGTAATATGTTTTCATGTGAGGCTATAAGGCCTACGTATGCAAGACTTTTAAAGTCAACGTGCTATGTGCAAGTGATGAGTACACCTATATGTGAACTCTAAGTGTATGTGTATGCTATATGTGAATGGGGTAGTTATGGGATAGGAGCATCATGAGTAAATAAATACTAAGTATTAAATCAAATATTATGTTAGAGTTTGAGGAGCTTTAGAAGTGCAAAGGGACTACGTGTACTAGGAGCAAAGGAACCCTAAGGTGAGTAAACTCTATATTCTTGTTTCCAGTATGAGTAAACATCGTATTCATTCTTTAAGTGTGGGCAAATGCCACATTCATGTTATAAGTGCAAGTAACATTTTGTTATGTTACTAATATGATATATTGTTATGTGAGCCTTGTGATCTTTGAAACCCAAGTTCATTCTATTCTAAATGTTATTATATGATTTCTTTGTCAAGCTTGGGTTGCCAAATGACATTTGGTCCAAAACTATTTTGTTTATCCAATGAGAACTTCTTGTGATTAACACCCTAACTTGTATTCTTTATGGAACTACACTATCATTGTATCAATGTGTAAAAGCTAAACCACTATTGTTATTGAAATACATGTTATTGTTGCCTTATATGATATTGTTAATTATGATTACCATTAGCTCTAGCTATGGTACCTTTTACCCTTTATGCAGAATCCTCGTGCCGATGCGGGTAATCATCAAAACCTATGCACATGGTCTTAACCCAATGGATAGGGGTAGTGTATCCACCTCAGCTAAAAGGGGCGATTCTAGCCGTGGGGCCTGATCAGCTTCACGCCTTCTACGTGATAAGAGTTGGAATTTGGTATAAGGCCACCTCTCCTTTATGTGTTCGAGTGATAGAGCAATAGCCTTCACTCACTATGTGTTATAAGTGTGATTTCTGCAAACTTGCCAAATTGAACCCTTGCTAAATTGCAACCTAATTCATGAATTATAAATCATGAACTATATGTATAAGCTATGTGTTTCCTTTTCAAAGGAATATGTGATAATGTATGTACCTTTTCGTTTACTCATTGAGATCATCTTTCTCACCCCTTTTTCCTTGTATGGTTCCAGGTGAGCAAATATGAGGAGGCAAGGTGATGGCTCAAGCATTCTACTTCGCTTGGGGAATTCCTTGTCCGAGTTATCAATAATAAAATTTTTATGAAGTCTTGTCATTAGATGCTTCGGGAATGTTGATTGATACTTATTGATATATATTATTTTCCTTATGGATTTTATATGTAATGATTTATCATAAGTCTTCCGCAATTTATGGTATTCATCTAAATGTTTTAAATGAGTTAATGTGAGAGGTTTGGTAAGATCCTAAGTATGATTTATTTATATGTAAGTGGGTTCTACGGGCATGGGTGACCTTATGTCTCCCCGTGTTCTAGGACCGTCATATCTCTAAGGTTGGGATGTGACAAAGGTGGTATCAGAGCCGTAGTTTTTTTTAAAAGTCTAAGTTTAGGCTTGTTTTATATGAGTTACTTAAGTAAAATCCTGGAGCATAGGAATTTTTCTATCATGTCACTTGCAGTCTATTGCTAGCATAGTTCCGTGAAATCCTAGTAGATTTTAGTAATCCTTGTTATTGTTTGCTTGCCTTACGATTCTTCTGACAGATGACCAAGAAGATTATGCCTGCTCGAGGACCGTGACCCAGAGCACCCCATGTGACCTATAAGAGGATTTGGCCAGAGATGCTTGAGAAAGTTGTAACTATGATTCGCCCCACGAAAGAGAAGACCCCTGATAAAGAGGAGGACCCCGAGGAGCGTTTAGATCCTAATTGGGTTTATAGTAAAATCCAAAGATTGGAGGATAACTATTCATACTTGAAGGAGGAAAATTGACATCTTAAGGTTATGATTCATGCACTAAGAGAGGATATGGAGCAACTCAGGTCAGGGATTGTTGAGCATACAGGAGATTACTCACCAGTGAGGTCTGCATCTTTAGCTAATCGCCATCAAGATAGAGATCTTCTTTGCTACCGGTGTGGCAGTAGTGGCCATGTTGCTCTTGATTGCTCTAGAGGTGGACACGATAATTAGGTCGAGTAGATATGATGATTGACGTAATGGCATAGCACTTTATATGATATGAATGATTTTCCTTAATTGCTTAGTTACCTAGTATGAGATGATTTCTTTCATTATTATGATATGGTATGATATCATGAGATGTATGCTGCTTGATTATGATATGTGATATATGCAAAACTATATGATATGTGATTTAGACATGATACGTGCTTAGTGGTAAATGCATGAAAATGTGTGCTAGCATAAGGGGGAGATTAAATGGGTTAGGATAAGGGATTAGTACTAAATTCCCTTATTATGATAGACAGAATGCCTCCCAAGAAGCAGGTTCGCACAATTGCCTGATACGTTAGGGCTAATGATGATGTTATATCGGACACTGCATTGAATGCTGCCTCTGCACTTGTACAGTTAAAAGAAAGATCCAACTGAGATTAAAGATTGATAGGTATAATGTTATGAGGTGTGAAATGCTTACATGTTACTATAGTTTGATAAATGAATTATGTAGAGTTATTAAATGATAATTATGATTGATGTCATAGGAAGAGAAATGATAGTTAGTAATGATCAGTAAGAGAATAAAATAAATTAGTTACATTATATATGCATAAGTATATGGTATGAAGTAAATGAAGTATATTAAGGAATTGGGGTTTAGATACTATCATATAGACTAGAATAGTAAGAAAGGTAGGAATTTCTCTATCACTTATATAGATATCAAATATAGTCAGAGGAGGAATATTTATCTAGTGTGATTTAAAAGAAGGTATCATTCCCATTCGAATTTTTAAGCGCAAAATGTTTAATTGATTCTAGTGCTACCCATTCTTTTGTGTTGCCTTGTTTTGCTAAGTACTTGGGTATAGATAAGGAATTGATGAGTGAACTGTTAGTAATAGCAACTCCTTTAGGGGAAGTGATGGAAGTAAAATATGAGTATAAGGGCTATGATGTAGATATTAATGGACAAACACTCCGATAGTATTGCTAGAATTGGACATACTATAATTCGATGTGATATTAGGGATGGATTGGTTGTATGAGCATGGAGCTCGTATCGACTGTAGAAAGAAACTTGTCGAGTTTTGAACTAGAGATGGAAAGGAGTTTGTGTACCAAGGAGATAGGAATGAGAATCCCCTGAACTTGATATCGGCCTTAGGAGCGAGGCGGATGTTAAGGAAAGAATGCCAAGCGTATCTAGCCCACATAGTCGACACTGGCAAAGAAGCTGCCATTCGAGACGAGAGCATTCCAATGGTGGATGAGTTCATGGATGTCTTTCCAGAAGATTTACCCAGATTACCCCCTGATCATGAGATCAAGTTCAACATCGAAGTGCTACCTTGTACGCAACCGATATCGATACCGCCATATCGTATGGCAATAATGCAGCTGAAGGAGTTAAAGATGCAATTGCATGATCTACTCGATAAGGGCTTCATTTGACCAAGCAGTTTGCCATGGGGCACTCTAGTGTTGTTCGTAAAGAAGAAAGATGGCTCATTCTGAATGTGCATCGACTATCGTCAACTTAACAAAGTCACTATGAAGAACAGATACCCATTGCCGAGGATCGATGATCTTTTTGATCAACTACAAGGAGCTGGTCACTTCTCCAAGATTGACTTAAGGTCTGGCTATCATCAACTAAAGATCCAAGGAGAAGATATCTACAAGACTGCCCTCTGCACTAGATACAGACACTACGAGTTCATGGTTTTGCCATTTGGTTTGATGAATGCTCCGGCTGCTTTCGTGGACTTAATGAATCGAGTATTCAAGCCATTCCTTAACAAGATTGTGATCGTGTTCATCGATGACATCCTAATTTACTCAAAGAATAAAGAGGAACATGAAGAACATCTAAGGATCGTGCTTCAAACATTATGTGATCACCAACTCTATGCTAAGTTATCTAAGTGCGAATTTTGGATGGAGTCGGTTAAATTTCTTAGACATGTAGTAAGTAAGGAAGGAATTCAAATTGATCCTAAGAAAGTTGAAGCGGTAGCAAATTGGCTAAGGCCCACAATAGTTTCAGAAGTACGAAGTTTCTTAGGCATGGCGGGATATTATCATAGATTCATACAGGACTTTTCTAAGATAGCAGCCCCAATGACTAAGTTGACAAGAAAGCAAGTTAAGTTCGATTGGGAAGAGTCCTATGAAAAGAGTTTTCAGAAGCTCAAGGAGTGTTTGGTATCGGCACCAGTTTTGACATTACCAGAAGGAGAAGAAGGATTCATTGTCTACTGCGACGCCTCGAGAGTAGGACTTGGGTGTGTTTTGATGCAAAATGGTAAAGTCATCGCCTATGCATCACGACAACTAAAGAGACATGAAGTGAATTACCCTACTCATGATTTAGATTTAGCTGTAGTAGTGTTTGCTCTAAAGATCTGGAGACATTACATGTATGGAACGAAGTATGAGATCTACAAAGATCATAAGAGTCTTCAGTACATCTTGAGCCAAAGAGACCTCAATCTAAGACAAAGGAGATGGATTGAATTATTGAAAGATTATGACTATGAGATTCTCTATCATCCCGCGAAGGCGAATGTAGTGGCAAATGCCTTAAGTCGAAAGTCAATGGGAAGCCTAGTCCATGTGGATGTGAGAAAGAGGTCGATCGTGAAGGAGCTAAAGGAATTGTTTAATCAAGGATTGAAACTGGAAATTGGAGGATCAAGAGTTTTATTGGCTCATTTTCAAGTAAGATCTAAGTTAATGGAAGAAATAAGGGATTTACAAGATAAGGACCCATACTTAGTGAAGTTGAAGGATGAAACGAGAGAAGGAAAGAACTCTAAATTTAAGATAGTCAATGGAATTTTAAAGTGCAAGAATGGAGTATGCGTGCCTAAGGTGGATGGACTAAAGGAAAGGATATTGAAAGAGGCACATCTGACACCTTACTGTGCTTATCCTGGAACTACCAAGAGATACCATGATGTGAAAGCTAACTGTTGGTGGCCTGGATTGAAGAAAGATGTAACTAAGTTTGCAGCATCCTGCCTGACTTGCCAGTAGGTCAAGTATGAACATCAGTGACCCTCAGGATTACTATAAGAGATTCGACTACCTGAATGGAAGTGGGAATGCATCACTATGGACTTCATTGTTGGTTTGCCTATAACCTCCAAAGGACATGATTCTATATAGGTCATAGTGGATAGATTGACAAAGTCTGCTCATTTTTTAGGAGTTAAGACCACATATTCTATAGCTCAGTATGCGCATTTGTATGTAGATGAGATCGTGAAACTACATGGAGTGCCAATTTCTATCATCTCAGATCGAGGAACTCAATTCACCTCAAGGTTCTGGCAAAAATTGTAAGAAGTGTTAGGAACACAACTAGATTTTAGTACAGTGTTTCACCCTCAAATGCATGGCCAGTCTGAAAGAATGATTCAGACACTCGAGGACATGCTAAGGATGTGTGTCTTGGATTTTGCGGTAGCTAAGATAAGTATTTACCCTTGATTGAATTCGCCTACAATAATAGCTATCATCCATCCATCGGCATGGCGCCATACGAAGCATTGTATGGGAGAAGATGTCGTTCTCCAATTTGTTGGATTGAACCTAAAGACAAGCATGTAGAAATGCTCGAATTGCTTAAGGAGACCACCGAGAAAGTACCATTAATTCAAGATCGGCTGAAGACAGCATTCAGTTGGCAAAAGAGTTACGTGGACCCTAAGCGAAAAGAAGTCCAATTTGCCATGGGAAATCACATATTCTTAAAGGTCTCGCCAATGAAAGGAGTTATGACATTTGGCAAGAAAGGGAAATTATTACCTCATTTCATTGGGCCTTTCAAAATCTTAGATAAGGTTGGAGAAGTATCTTATAGACTTGCCCTGCCTCCAACTTTGGCGCATCTGCACCCAGTGTTCCACATCTCAATGTTAAGAAAATATATGTCAGATCCATTGCATGTTCTTTTCCCTCTAGAAATTTCATTAGATGAACAACTATCTTATGAGAAGTCACCAATGGCTATAGTGGATCAACAAGCAGAGAAGCTAAGAAATAAGGAGATACCCATGATTAAGGCTCAATGCCGAAATCATGGGATAGATGAGTGCACTTGGGAAGCGGAGGAGGAGATGCGACAGAAGCATCCTAAGCTTTTCAAGAGAAACTAGGTAAGGATTTAAATTTGAGGATGAATTTCTTTAAGGGGGGAGAATGTAACAACCCACACCCACCCTAGGAATTTTCGTGATAAATTGCTTGATTTAGAACAAAAAAGGTTAAGTGTGTGCTTGTGTGAAAATTTGTGATCTAAGCGATTGATGAGTATGTGGCATATTAAATTAATTTTAATATGCATAATATGAGTTACTATTGTGAAATAAATGATTTACATGAAGTGCATTTGCATAAAAGAATTCATTTTAAATAAAATGAATTTTCATGCATAAGACAATTTTTAAGTATAAAATAATTTTATGGGTAATTTTAAAATATTTTAAAATAAATATTTTTGAGGGAAATGTTCCAGAATTAATAAGAAAAATATTCTTTTTATTTTAAATCTTATTCAGCCAAAAATTTAAAGGAAAAGCCTAAATACCCAAAAGCCCACTACACCAAAATCCTCCTAACCTAATTCATTAAGGGTATTAGTGGAAATTCTACTCCAACCCGAATATTTATTCTAAATTTCTGCCAAACAAGGGTTTCCAATAGAAATTCTCTTATTCTTTCTATATCTTGGCAGAAAATTCTCTCAAAATATTTCTCTCTACCGAAATATTGAAAACACCTTACCATTTTGCAATTTCATGACCGTAATCGTAAGTTTTTATTCTCTTTCGATTTCTAAACTGATTTCTATGAAATAAATTATGGGAAAATTATTTTGAACTGTTTGATTACTGATTTCTATAGATTTAATTCTATTTGAGTGAATTTTTGGGAGAGAAAATTTATTTTTTACCGTAAACACGATTCTTTCCGCAAGATTTCTCCAAAGGTGAATTCTATAACTTAAAATCACAATTTTTATGCATAAACATCATAAGAGGGGGGGGGGGGTGTGGGGGGGAATTTGTACTTGGCTTTATTCTAAATTGGTTTTTGATTTGTTTTGTTAGAAAATATCGGATTAAATAATATTTTTGCATATTTCTGCGATGACTGAAAAGTTTCGAAAAACAAAGAAATTCAAGGTTTTCGTGTTAGAACTTGGAAGTTAAAAAATTTTATTCTTGCATGGTCATATGGCGATTTGTATGAATAAGTATGCTAATATGATATTTGTTTTGTTTAGATGAAAAATAATGATTTGAATCATGTGTTTGTTTATCAGTGAAATGAACGAAATGTGCGGAAAGCGCGAACACTCATGATTTTTCACCTAAGCCTTTGAACTTGGAATTTTTTTGTATAAACCCTATCTATGGCTGCCGATTCATGAAGGAATGTGTTCTAAACTGATATTTTCTATGATTGAGTGAAAAATAATGTTTTAAACAACCCGTTTGCATATTTCTGAAATGACCGGAAAATACCAAAAATAAGAAAACTTATGGTTTTGTGTTCTATAATGAAAAAGGTTGAATTTTTATATATTAATAACACCAATGATGGCCAATTCTTATGGATTTAAGTTATATTAATAACACCCTTGGTAATTCATATGCATGAAAATTCCAATTTTAGGTTTTAGAGTGAAAATCAAAAGTTTTCTTGCTTTTCGTTATTTTCCAATCATTACAGTAATATATAGAAATATAATTTACATCAATATTTTTTATCTAAACACTACAAAAATCAATTTAAAACACAATACTAATAAATTGGCAGCCCCCTTATGTTTATGCATGAAAATTCAAATTTTTGAGTTTTAGGGTTCACCTTTGGAAAATTCGCGTGGTTGTGTTTTCGATGGAAAAATCAATTTCCCTTTCAAGAATTCCCTTAGGCTGAATTTAATCAAAGAAAAATAGTAAATACATAGACCAAAATAATTTTTCCATGATTAGTTTCATAAAAATCAAATAGTAATTTGAAAGAAGGGAAAAACTTACGAAAACGGTTGCGAAATCGCAAGGTTTGAAAGTACCTATGAATTTCAATTGAGAGAATATTTTTTAGAGAATTTTTTGCTGAAAATATGATAGAAAATAGAATGGTGGCTTCTTCTAGGGCTGGCCAAATTTTAGCTTAAATGTTTAGGGTTTTGGCCTAATTCCAAGTTTACCCTTAATGAGATAGGTTAGGAGTGTTTTGGTGTAGTGGGTTTTGGGATATTGGGTCTCTATTTAATTTATGGGTTGATTATAGGTAATTAAAAATAAAATATTTTTCTTATTATTTCATTAAAATTTCCCCCAAAATATTTCTTTAAAAATATTTTAAAAATGCTTATAAAAATTATTTTATGCTTAAAAATCGCTTTGTGCATGAAAATTTAATTTATGTGAAATAAATTATTTTATGCTTATGCATTTCATATAAATCACTTATTTCACCATAATAATTGATATTGTGTATAGTAGAACTAATCAAACATGCAATATACTCATCGATCACATAACACATGAATTTTCATAAAAGCACACACTTAGCCATAATAGCTCTAAATTCAAGAAATTTGTCAAGAAAACTCCTAGGGTGTGTGTGGGTTGTTACAAAAAATTTGATGGCAAATGGAATGGTGGCTACTACTACAGCAAGGGGCCAAATTTTATTTTTTATATTTAGGGTTTTGGCAAAATTATAAGTTTGCCATTAACGAGCTGGGTTATGAGTGTTTTGGTGTGTTGGGCTTTGGTGAGTTAGCCCTTTTAATTTTATTTATGGGCTAATTATAACTAATTAAAAATAAAATATTTTTCTTATTATTTTCATTAAAATTCCCTCCAAAATATTTATTTAAAAATACTCATAAAAATTATTTTGTGCTTAAAAATCGCTTTGTGCATGAAAATTCGCTTTGTATGTAATAAAGCATTTTATGCTTCGTACTTCACATAAATAATTAATTTCATAATAACAATTCATATTAGGCATATTAGAACTAATCTATCATGCCGCATACTCATCGATCAAATAACACATGAATTTTCATAAAAGCACACATTTTGCCATAATAGCTCTAAATTCAAGAAATTTGTCATGAAAACTCCTAGGGTAGGTGTGGGTTGTTACAAAAAATCTAATGGAGAATGGAATGGTGGCTACTACTATAGCAAGGGGCCAAATTTTAGGTTTTATATTTAGGGTTTTGGCAAAATTATAAGTTTGCAATTAATGAGCTAAGTTATGAGTGTTTTGGTGTGTTTGACTTTGGTGAGTTGGCTCTTTTAATTTTATTTATAGGCTGATTACAACTAATTAAAAATAAAATATTTTTCTTATTATTTTCATTGAAATTCCCCCTAAAATATTTATTTAAAAATATTTTAAAATACTCATAAAAATTATTTTATGCTTAAAAATTGCTTTGTGCATAAAAATTCACTTTGTATGCAATAAATAATTTTATACTTCATACTTCACATAAATCACTTATTTCATAATAATAATTCATATTATGCATATTAGAACTAATCTAACATGCCACATACTCATCAATCACATAACACATGAATTTTCATAAAAGCACACACTTCATCATAATAGCTATAAATTCAAGTAAATGGTCATGAAACTCCTAGGGTGGGTGTGGTTTGTTACACTCTTCCCCCTTTAAAAGAAATTCATCCTCGAATTTAATTACTTACTCATACATTTTTTGAAAAAAAAATTAGAGATGCTTTTGTCGCATTCCTACCTTAGCTTCCTAAGTACACTCATCCATTCCATGATTACGCTAGTGGACATTAATCATAGGTATCTCTTTGATACACAAATTTCTCCCCATCCTTAGTTCAAAATTCTAGTTGCTTTTCTCTACAGTCATTACAAGCTCCATACTCATATAGTCAATCCATTATTAAGATCACATCGAATTCTAGGACATCAAGTTCTAATAACTCCACTGGAAGTTTCCATCCATCAATGTCTACCTCATAGTCCTTAAATATCACATCCCAACTTCTAAGACATTATAGTCCAAGAACATGGGGAGACATAAGGTCACCCACACCTATAGAACCCACTTATACTTATACAAATACTACCTACGATCATACCAAAACCTCTTACATTAACTTAAATAAACCTTTTTTTTTTTTTTTTAAAAAAAAACTTAAGTTGTAGAAGCATAGTTAAAATATACTTTAAACATAATCCATAAGGAAATAATATTTAGAATCCAATTAAAACCTTGAAAGATAACATTTCAAAATAAACATCCAAAAATAAATATTCCTAGAGCATCTAAGGATAACTCTTCATAACATATTAAGCTAATTATCTTGGACAAGGAATTTCCCCAAGCAAAGTAGAATGTTATAGCCATTGCCTTGCCTCCTTATACTACTCACCTAGAACCACACCAAGAAAAATGGGTGAGATAGATGATCTCAATGAGTAAATAATTGGCACATATAATAACATATTTCCCGTTTTAAAAAAGGAAACCCATAGCTTATAACACATAGTTGATGTTTTACAATTCATGAATCAAACTTTGCAATTTAATAAGGTTTGCAAAAGATCACACTTATTACTTGTGAGTGAAGACTCTTGCTTAATTCACTTTTGCATGAAGACATTGCTCAATTCATTTGAATTTACATAAGTGAGTGAAGACTCTTACTCTATTCACTCATGAGTGAAGACACTACTCAATTCACACGAATTTACATAAGTGAGTGAAGACTTTTGCTCAATTCACTTGCACATAACTACCTATCCCATAACTACCCCATGCATATATAACATTCACATACACTTAAAGTTGCACATATAAGTGCATTTCATCACTTGCACATAACATGTTGACTTTAAAAGTCTTGTACACTCAGCCTTTATAGGCCCATATGAAAACACATTATAATTCATTTCAATATCTTGTCAACAGAATATCATTATCTTAATTGCAATTCACTTTAACAATCATCTTAGTATACTTAACACTTCTATGTTTGTCAACTTAACAAATAACTTTTCAAGTGCCATGCTTATCTCGTATGACCAATTCATTCAATCAATCTCTTCATCAATTCAAGATCATTAATTCATTGTCAAGTCATCCTA
This sequence comes from Reutealis trisperma, assembly GCA_947687605.1. Taxonomy (NCBI): domain Eukaryota; kingdom Viridiplantae; phylum Streptophyta; class Magnoliopsida; order Malpighiales; family Euphorbiaceae; genus Reutealis; species Reutealis trisperma. The sequence continues at coordinate 254,428 of CANTUT010000037.1, read as the reverse complement.
CAACCTACTTGCATATTATCTAATCACATTCACATATTAATCACAACATAAGGTTAAGATACCTTAAATATACCAAATTGCCTCTAGCCTTGTTATGAGTCATTCCTTCAACCAACATGCAATTTAACCATTTATCATTCATTCATACATGTCAATAATCATTAAAATACACTACATAAAAATTATAGACATTGGGATAAAAATCCCAACAATGGCCAAATACTCCATTAAAGGGAAAATCTTAATTTTCTTACTTGTCGCACTTTCTGTCTATTACAGTAATATGTAGAAACATGGTTTGAACTCAGATTTTTCATGTAATCAAAACAAAAATCATTTTAGAACATAAAAATGTAGGAATCAGCACATATATAAATCCATTTGCATGAAAATTTTCCAACTTTAGTTTTTAGGGTGAAAACCATAAACCTTTCTTATTTTTGGTACTTTTCGGTCATTACAATAATATGTGAACAACTGTTTTAAACCATTATTTTTCATTCAGTCACAACAAATATTAGTTATGAACATTAATATATGCAAATCAGCAGCCATTGACATATCTTATGCATGAAAATTCTAAGTTTAGGGTTTTAGATGAAAATCATGGGTTTTTTAGCTTTTCGCACTTTCTGTTCATTATAGAAATATGTAAACACCTTATTTAAATCATTATTTTTCATCCAAACAAAAAAATATTTGCTTAGAATTCCATAATATACAACTCAGTAGCCACATACATATATAATTATAGAATTTTCCAACTTTTAAGTTTTAGGACGAAAACCTTGAATTTACTTGTTTTCTGAAACCTTTCGGTCATTACAGTATTATGCAAAAATATGATTTAATCCAGTATTTTTCATCTAAACACATGAAAAATTAGTTTAGAATTCAACGATGCCGAAATTGCCCCAGTTTATTTTGTTTATGCATGAAAATTTCAATTTTTAGTTACAGGATTCACCTTCGAAGAAATCGCATAGGAAGGTTGGTGTTTTCGATAGAGAAATTAATTGCTCTTTCAATAATTCACCCAACCTAAAATAAATCTATAGAAATCAGTAAATACTCAATTTAGAATAATTTTCTCATAATTTATTTCATAGAAATTAGATAGAAAATTGAAAGAGAAGAAAAACTTACAATTACAATCAAGAAATCGCAAAGTTGAAAATGTTTTTAAGAATTTCGATAGAAAGAATTATTTTGGGAGAATTTTTATATCAAAATACTGAAATAACAGAGTATGTCTACTAGAACACTAGGGCTAGCCAAATTTTGCATTAATATATGTAGGTTTTTGGACAATTTCCAAGATTACCCTTAATGAGCTAGGTTATGAGTGTTTTGTTGTAGTGGGCTTTTAGGTATTTGGGTTTTTTATTTAATTTTGGGGCTGATTATAGGTAATTTAAAATAAAATATTTTTCTTATTATTAAAATTTCTCCCAAAATATTTATTTAAAAAATTATTTTAAAAATGCTCATAAAAATTATTTTATGCTTAAAAAATTGCCTTTTTGCTTAAAAATTTATTTTATGTAAAATAATTTATTCTATGCTAATGCACTTCATATAAATCATTTATTTCACAATAATAACTCATATTAGACATATAAAAATTAATTTAACATACCACATACTCATAAATCACATTATTCATGAATTTCCATAAAATCACATATTTTGTTGTAACAATTTCTAAATTCAAGCAATTTATCACAAAAACTCTTAGGGTAGGTGTGGGTTGTTACATTCTCCCCTCTTAAAAAAAAAATTCATCCTTGAATTTTCAAATCTAACGGTGTAACACACTCTACTTAACTTGTCCGCCATGCTTCTGCTGCACCACTCAAACTCAATATCTAACTACAGTTGACATATCGAATACAGTAAGGCACATACTCACAATCTATCAAAATCATACAAATAAACCTCGCTTAAGCTACAATTATGTTAATCTCTTATTCAAACAAATCTTAGAACTAATCCTTAATAATTTTGTATCCCTTAACCTTAAACAAAAGTAATAGAACCTTTAATTTCACCTTCAATCAAAATATAATCCCAAGCATTTCTTTTCCTTATATCTCTATTAATATTAACATCTATACTAACACCTTAGTCACCACTTCCATTCATTATTTGTCACATTAGCCATATAAAAATCCAACAGATAATTCCAAATTAATAACTTCAATTGATATTCGATAATCCTCTTTTCATATTAATAATTATTACTTAATATATTATAACCTCAATAGATATTTTTGTATTTAATGCCTTGTTAACATTACGATTTCTATACTCTCATCATTTATCAATTAAAATATATTTAAACTGAACAAACATTCCTATATATATCATATCCCAATGAACTTGCATTCTATTAATTTACAATCCCAAATAAATTTCTCATAACTATTTTAAACTTACTCTCTTTCTGTATTATATATACATCGTTACCATGACTTAATTACCTAATGTCTCATAATTTTTATACCATTAGCTCATAATATCATCTCACTTTAGGTTTTCCAGTTACATCTTATAATACTTCACATTCCTAATTATTTAACTTATCCATATTAAAATAATAAACTTTCTAATACCATTGATGTTCAATGAAATCTTCATGCAACTCTTATATCTTTCCAAATCTATGCCATTCTAGGTTATCTTAATAGAAATTCTTTCCATACTAAGGATCACTACCAAATTTTCTAGTAACCGTGATTGAACATTATTGTACCTAACACCTTAAAACATTTCTCATCCAAATGACTCAAATCCCTTTCAGGTATATTCAAAACTATTAAATTTTCAAAACTGCATGGCATCATACTTATCCTTTTATCATCATTACAAGTCTAAGAATACTTATCCTTCTATGTCTCCCCCCTCTTAAGAGAAATTCATGCTCGAATTTAAATACTTACTCATACATTCTTAAAAATTGGGGATGCTTCTGTCGCATCCCTTCCTTGGCTTTCTAAGTACACTCATTCATTCTATGATTACATTAGTAAACCTTCATCATAAGTATCTCTTTGATACATGTGACAACCCATATCAACCTTAGGAGTTTTAGTAACAAATTATTTGAATTTACAGTTATTGTGACAAATTGTGTGACTATATAAAAAATCATGTGTGATGTGATTTATGAGTTTGGGGCATGTTAAATTAATTTTAATATGCCTAATATGAATTATTATCGTAAAATAAATGATTTGAATAAAATGCATTAGCATGAATAATTTATTTTTCCTAAAATGAATTTTCATGCAAGAAGACGATTTTTAAGCATAAAAATAATTTTATGAGTATTTTAAAATAATTTTTAAATAAATGTTTTGGGGGGAATTTTATAGAAAAATAATAATAAAAATATTTTATTTTTAATTACCTATAATCAGCCCTAAATTAATTAAAAAGCCTAAATACCCAAAAGTCCATTACATTAAAACACTTATAGCCTAGCTTATTAAGGGTAATCTTGGAAATTTCACCAAAACCCTAATATTTAACCTAAATTTCGGCCTGCCCTTCATTCCAGTAGCCACCATTCTATTATTTCATTATTTTGGTAGAAAAATTCTCTCAAAATATTTCTCTCTACCAAAATTCATAAAAATCCTTTCAAACTTGCGATTTCGCAATCGTTTCATAAGTTTTTCTTGCCTTTCAATTTGCTATTTGATTTTTATGAAACTAATCTTAGGAAAATTATTTTGAACTGAATATTTACTAATAAAATTTGGGCTAGGTGATTTTTTGAGAGAAAAGTCAAATTTTCTATCGAAAGCACCAACCTCTCTATGTGATTTCTCGAAAGGTGAATCTTATAACTTAAAATTGAAATTTTTATGCATAAACCACAGCAAGGGGGGCGATTTCTATATCATTGCATTATAAACTAATTTTTGATGTGTTTAGAAGAAAAATATTGAATTACATCATATTTTTGCATATTACTATAATGACTGAAAAGTTTTAGAAAATAAAGGAATTTAAGGTTTTTATGCTAGAACTTAGAAGTTGGAAAATTCTATGATTATTTATACATGTGGATGCCAATTTGTATATGGATGGATTCTATTCTAATATTTCCTTTTTGTTTGGATGAGAAATAATGATTTAAATCATGTGTTTACATATCGCTGTAATGAACGGAAAGTGCAAAAAGCTTGAAAACTCATGATTTTCACTCTAAAACTTGAAACTTTGAATATTAATGCATTATGATCAATGGCTACCAATTCATACATGTGAATGTTCTAAACTAATATTTTCTATGATTGAATGAAAAATATTGGTTTAAACCGCCTATTTACATATTGCTGTAATGACCGCAAAATACCAAAAATAAGAAAACTCATGGTTTTTCATCCTAAAACTTAAAGTTGGAAATTTTCTTGCATATAAATGTATGTGTGAGCTAATTCCTACATATCTATATTCTAAAATGATTTTTGTTTTGATTACATGAAAAATCTTGGTTCAAACCATGTTTTTACATATTACTGTAATAGACAAAAAGTGCAAAGAATAAGAAAATTCAGTTTTTCTCTCAATAGGGTATTCGGCCTACCATGGAATTTTTATCCCAATGTCTATAATTTTTATGTGATGTATTTTAATGATTATTGACATGTATTTATTTAAGATAAATGGTTAAATTGCATGCTGGTTGAAGGAATGACTTTAGACAAGTCTAGAGGCACTTTGGTATACTTAAGGTATCTTAACCTTACATTGTGATTAGAATGTGAATGTGATTGAGAAATATGGAAATATATTTTATGATGACTTGATAATGAATTAATGATCTTGAATTGATGAAGAGATTGCTTGAATGAATGGGTCATAAGAGATAAGCATGACACTTGAAAGGTTATTTGTTAAGTTGACAAGTATGGAAGTGTTAAGTGTACTAAGTTGATAGATAAAGTAAATTGATATTAAGATAATGATATTTTGTTGACTTTAGAAAGGTATTGACATGAATTATGATGTGTTTTTATATAGGCATATAAAGGCTAAGTGTGCAAGACTTTTAAAAGTCAACATGTTATGTGCAAATGATGAGTGCACTTATATGTGCAACTCTAAGTGTATATGAATGTTATATGTGCATGGGGTAGTTATGGGATAGGATAGCATCATGATTAAATAAATACTAAGTGTTGAATTAAATATTATGATATAGTTTGAGGAGTCTTAGAAGTCCAAGGGCTACGTGTATTAGGAGTGAAGGAACCACAACGTGAGTAAACACTGTGTTCATGCTATAAGTGTGAGTAAACATTATGATATTTTTCCAAGTATAAGATATCATAATATGTCACCCCTTTGATATTCTTGAAACCCAAATTATTTCTATTTTAAAATGAAACTTTATGATTTCTTTGTTAAGCTTGGGTTGCCAAAGGATAATTGGTCCAAAACCATTTTGTTTATCCAATGATAATTCCTCTGTGATTATTGCCCTACTTATATTCTTTTTGAAACTACACTATTCTTGTATCTTTTGTTCAAAATGTTAAACTACTATTGCTATTGTGATATATGTTATTATTGCCTTAATATTTTTGTTATATACACTTAGCATTAGCTCTTGCTTTTTTTGTAGAAGTCCTCGTACCGATACGAGTAATCATCAGTTATGTGATCCTTATACTGATGCAAGTAATCATTGGCTATATGATCCTAATACCGATGCGAGTAATCATCGGCTATGTGCTCCTTGTATTGATGCGGGTAATCATCGGCTATGCACTTCTCAAACTAATGCAAGTAATCATTGGCTATGTGTTCAAGTGATCATGGCAATAGCCTTACTCTATGTGTTTGAGTGATTATAACAATAGCCTTCACTCTATGTGTTTGAGTGATTATAGTAACAGCCCTCACTCTATGTGTTATGTGTTATAAGTGTGATTTTTGCAAATCTTGTTAAATTGTAAACCTTAATTCATGGATCGTAAAACATGAACTATGTGTTTTAAGCTATGGGTTTCCTTTAAAAAAAAATAAGAGGATATGTGTTATCGAATGTGCCATATTGTTTACTCATTGAGATCATCTATCTCACTCATTTTTCTTTGTGTGGTTCCAGTTGAGCAGTATGATGAGGCAAAGTGATGGCTTAAGTATTCTACTTCGCTTGGGGGAATACCATGTCCAATATAATTAGTTTAATATATTATGAAGAGTTATCCTTAGATGCTCCGAGAATATTTATTTTTGGATGTTTATTTTGAAATGTTATCTTTTGAGGTTTTAATTGGATTCTAAATATTATTTCCTTATGGGTTATGTTTAAAATATATTTTGACTATGCTTTCTCAACTTAAGGTTTTCTAAAAAAAAAAAAAGTTTTATTTAAGTTAATGTAAGAGGTTTTGGTACGATCCTAGGTAGTATTTATGTAAGTATAAGTGGGTTCTACGGGCATGGGTGACCTTATGTCTCCCTATGTTCTAAGACCGTCATGTCTCATAAGTTGGGATGTGATAAAGGTGGTATCAAAGCTATAGGTTTTCCTTTGTTACAATTTGACCAGTGACAAAGTTGGTATCAGAGCTGTAGTTTTTTTTTAAAGTCTAGTTAGACTTGTCTATTTATTAGGTTAAATAAGTATAATCTTGGAGCATAGGAATTTTCTTGTCATGTCATTTGTAGTCTATCGCTAGCATAGTTCTGTGAAATCCTAGTAGGTTTTAGTAATCCTTCTTATTATTGTGCACCTTATGATTTTTTCTTCAGATGACCAAGAAGATTACCCTTGCTAGAGGATCATGACCTGGAGCACCACGTGTGGCATGCAAGAGGACATGGCAAGAGATGTTCGAGAAGGCCGTGCCTATGATTCACCTTAAGAAAAAAAGACTCCTGCAATGCAAATGATGTTAATTAATTGCTTAGTGACTTAGTGTGCATTGATTCTTTTTGCCTATGACATTATTCACTTTTATATGATAGGAGAATTCATGATGCTATAAGTTATATGTTACATGATTATGATATATGATACATGCTATATGCTATGTGAGAAGTGATATGTGATATATGTCTTATGATATGATATCATGGGTACTCATGAAAATGCATGATAAGTATGATATTTTGATAGTGGGGTTAAATGGATTAGAAAGAGAAGTTGACTAAGTTTTGATCCATTTTAGATTATTGATTGATAGGTATAATGTTATGAGGTATGAAATGCTTACATGTTACAATGGTTTGATATAGGAAATATATGGAGTTATTAAATGATAATTGTGATTAGTGCCATAAGAAAAGAAATGATATTTAGCAATGATCAGTAGGAGAATGAAACAAATTAGTTACATTATATATAAATAAATTGGTATTATGAGGTAGGTGAAGTGTATGTTTAAGGATTGTGAGGTAGACATTGATGGACAGAAACTTCCTATGGAGTTATTAGAATTTGATGTCCTAGAATTCAATGTGATCTTAGGAATGGATTAGTTATATGAGTATGGAGTTTGTATTGACTGTAGAGGAAAGCAAGTAGCATTTTAAGCTAAGAATGGGGAGAAATTTGTGTATCAAGGAGATACTTATTATTAAGGTCCACTAGCGTAATCATGGAATGAATAAGTATACTTAAGAAGCCGAGGAAGGGATACAGTAGAAGCATCCCCAATTTTTGAGAACATATGAGTAAATATTGAAATTCAAGGATGAATTTCTTTTAAGAGGGTGAGACATAAAAGGATAAGTATTCTTGGACTTGTAATGATGATAAAAGGATAAGCATGATGCTACGCAATTTTGAAAATATAAATAGTTTTAAATATACCTGAAAGGGATTTGAGTCCTCTGGATGAGAAATGTTTTAAGGTGTTAGATACAATAATGTTCAATTGAGGTTACTGGAAAATTTGGTAGTGATCTTTAGTATGGAAAGAATTTTTATTGAGATAACCTAGAATGACATAGATTTGGAAAGATGTAAGAGTTGCATAGAGAGTTTATTGAATGGCAATGGTATTAGAAGGTTTATTATTTTAATATGAATAAGTTAAATGATTTGGAATGTGAAGTATAGCAAGATGTAAGTGGAAATCTAAAGTGAGATGATATTATGAGCTAAATATATAAAAATTTTGAGGCATTAGCTAATTAAGTCATGATAATGATATATGTATTATGCAAAAAGAGAATAAGTCTGAAATAGTTATAAGAAGTCTATTTGGGATTATAAATTTATAAAATGCAAGTTTGTTTGGGATATGATATATATAGGAATGTTTGTTAAGTTTAAATATGTTTTAATTGATGAATGATGGGAGTGTAGAAATCGTAATGTTAGCAAGGTATTAAACATGAAAATATTTATTAAGGATATAATAGATTAAGTAATAATTATTAATATGGAAAGAGAATTATCGAATATCAATTGGAGTTATTAATTTGGAATTATTTGCTGGACTCTTATAGGACTAATGTGATAAATAATGAATGGAAGAAGTGAGTAAGGTGTTATTATATATGTTAACATTAGTAGAGATATAAGGAAAAGAAATGCTTGGATTATATGTGATTAAAGGTGAAATTAAAGGTTCTATTACTTTGGTTTAAGGTTAAAGGATACAAATAATTAAGGATTAGTTTTAAAATTTATTTGAACAAGAGATTAACATAGGTGTAGCTTAAGCTAAAAGTTTATCAATGTGATTCTTTTTGATAGATTGTGAGTATGTGCCTTACTGTATTTGATATGTTAATTGTAGTTAGATATTATGTTTGAGTGGCATAGCAGAAGCGTGGCGGAGAAGTTAAGTGTGTTATGCTATTACATTTGGAAATTCAAGGACAAATTTATTTTAAAGGGGGAGAATGCAACAACACACATCTAGTTTAGGAGTTTTAGTGACAAATTATTTGAATTTAGGATTATTCTGACAAATTGTGTGACTATATGAAAATTCATATGTGACATAATTTATGAGTTTGGGGCATCTTAAATTAATTTTAATATGTCTAATATGAATTATTATTGTGAAATAAATGATTTAAATAAAATTCATTAGCAGGACATAATTTATTTTTCATAAAATAAATTTTCATGCAAAAATACAATTTTTAAGCATAAAAATAATTTTGAGTATTTTAAAATAATTTTTAAATAAATATTTTGGGGGGAATTTTAATAAGAAAAATATTTTATTTTTAATCACCTATAATCAACCCTAAATTAATTAAAAAGCCCAAATACCCAAAAACCTACTACACTAAAATACTCATAACCTAGATCATTAAGGGTAACATTGGAAATTTCAGCCAAAACCCTAATATTTAACCTAAATTTTGGCCAGCCCTTCATTCTAGCAGCCACCATTCTATTATTTTATTATTTGGCAGAAAAATTTTCTCAAAATATTTCTCTCTACTGAAATTCATAAAAATCCTTTCAAACTTGCAATTTAGTGACCGTTTTGTAAGTTTTTCTTTTCCTTTCAATTTGCTATTTGATTTTTATGAAACTAATCTTGAGAAAATTATTTTAAACTGAATATTTACTGATTTTTACTGATAAAATTTGGGCTAGGTGATTTCTTGAGAGAAAAATTAATTTTTCTACTGAAAGCATCAACCTCTCTATGCTATTTCTCCAAAAGTGAATTCTGTAACTCAAAATTAAAATTTTTATGCATAAACCCTACCAAGGGGGGCCATTTCTATATCATTGCATTCTAAACTGATTTTTGATGTGTTTAGATGAAAAATATTGAATTAAATCATATTTCTGCATATTACTGTAATGACCGAAAAGTTTTAGAAAATAAAGGAATTCAAGGTTTTTGTGCTAGAATTTAGAAGTTAGAAAATTCTATGATTATTTATACATGTGGTCACCAATTTGTATATGGATGGATTCTAATCTGACATTTGTTTTGTTTGGATGAGAAATAATGATTTAAATCATGTGTTTGCATATTGTTGTAATAAACGAAAAGTGCGGAAAGCTTGAAAACTCATGATTTTCACCCTAAACCTTGAAACTTGGAATTTTCATGCATAATTATGATCAATGGCTACCAATTCATACATGTGGATATTCTAAACTGATATTTGCTATCATTGAATGAAAAATAATGATATAAACCACCTGTTTACATATTGCTGTAACGACTAAAAAATACCAAAAACAAGAAAACTCATAGTTTTTCATCATAAAACTTAAAGTTGGAAATTTTCATGCATATGAATGTATATGTGAGCCAATTCCAACATTCATATGTTCTAAAATGATTTCTGTTTTGATTACATGAAAAATCTTAGTTTAAACCATGTTTTTACATATTACTGTAATAGACAGAAAGTGTGAATAATAAGAAAATTTAGTTTTTCTCTTAATAGGGTATTCGGCCTACCATGGGATTTTTATCCCAATATCTATAATTTTATGTGATGCATTTTAATGATTATTAACATCATGTATGTATGATAAATGGTTCAATTACATGTTGGTTGAAGGAATGACTTTAGACAAGCCTAGAGGCATTTTGGTATACTTAAGGTATCTTAACCTTATGTTATGATTAGAATGTAAACGTGATTAGGAAATATGGCAATAGATTTTATGATGACTTGATAATGAATTAATGATCTTGAATTAATGAAGCAATTGATTGAATGAATGGGTCATAATAGATAAGCATTACACTTAAAAGGTTATTTGTTAAGTTGACAGGTATGGAAGTGTTAAGTATACTAAGTTGATAGATAAAGGGAATTGATATTAAGATAATGATATTGTGTTAATCTTAGAAAAGTATTCACATGAATTATGATGTGTTTTCATATGGGCCTATAAAGGCTAAGTGTGCAAGACTTTTAAAAGTCAACATGTTATGTGCAAATAATGAATGTACTTATATGTGCAAATAATGAATGCACTTATATGTGCAACTCTAAGTGTATGTGAATGTTATATGTTCATGGAGTAGTTATGGGATAGGATAGCATCATGATTAAATAAATACTAAGTGTTGAATTAAATATTATGATATAGTTTGAGGAGTCTTAGAAGTCCAAGGGCTATGTGCATTAGGAGCGAAGGAACCACAAGGTCAGTAAACACTGTGTTCATGCTACAAGTGTGAGTAAACATTATGATATTGTTATAAGTATAAGCTGTCATAATATGTGACCCCTTTGATATTCTTGAGACCCAAGTTCTTTCTATTCTAAAATGAAACTCTGTGATTTCTTTGTTAAGCTTGGGTTGCCAAAGGACAATTAGTCCAAAACCATTTTGTTTATCCAATGATAATTCCTCTGTGATTATTACCCTACTTATATTCTTTCTGGAAATACACTATTCTTGTATCTTTTGTTTAAAATGCTAAACTACTATTGCTATTATGATTCATGTTATTATTGCCTTAAATGTTATTGTTATATGTGATTACCATTAGCTCTTGCTATGGTACTTTTAACCTTTTTTGTGCAAAAATCCTTATACTGATGTGAGTAATCATTGGTTATGTGATCCTCATACCAATGCAAGTAATAATTAACTCTATGCTCCTTTACTGATGCAAGTAATCATCGGCTATGTGCTCCTCATACCGATGTGAGTAATCATTAGCTATATGTTCGAGTGATTATAGCAATAGCTTTCACTCTATGTGTTTGAGTGATTATGGTAATAGCCTTCACTCTATGTGTTCGAGTGATTATGGCAGCAGCCCTCACTCTATATGTTATGTGTTATAAGTGTGATTTTTGCAAACCTTGTTAAATTATAAACCTTGATTCATGGATTGTAAAACATGAACTATGTGTTGTAAGCTATGGGTTTCTTTTTTAAAAAAAAAAAAGGATAAGTGTTATCGTATGTGCGATATTGTTTACTCATTGAGATCATCTATCTCACCCATTTTTCTTTGTGTGGTTCTAGGTGAGCAGTATGATGAGGCAAGGCGATGGCTCAAACATTTTTCTTCGCTTAAGGGAATACATTGTCCAAGATAATTAGTTTAATATGTTATGAATAGTTATCCTTAGATGCTCTGGAAATATTTATTTTTGGATGTTTATTTTGAAATGTTATCTTTCGAGTTTTTAATTGGATTCCAAATATTATTTCCTTATGGATTATGTTTAAAGTTTATTTTAACTATGCTTTCGCAACTTAAGGTTTTCTTTAAAAAAAAAAAGAAGAGGTTTATTTAAGTTAATGTAATAAGTTTTGGTATGATCCTAGCAAGTATTTGTATAAGTATAAGTGGGTTCTATGGGCGTGGGTAACCTTATGTCTCCCCATGTTCTAGGACTGTCATGTCTCGAAAGTTGGGATGGGACAATACACCAATTTCTCCCATTCTTAGTTTGGAATTTTACTTGCTTTTTCTCTACAATCAATACAAACTCTATACTTGTATAGCCAATCCATTCCTAAGATCACATCAAAACCTATTATACCAAGTTCTAACAACTCCACAGGATGTTTTCATCCATCAATGTTTACCTCATAGTCCTTAAACATATACTTCACCTACCTCAAATTGTAAACTTATGTATATATAATGTAACTGATTTGTTTCATTCTCATATTGATCATTACTAAATATCAATTCTCTTCTTATGGCCTCAATCACAATTATCATTTAATAACTCCATATATTTCTTATATCAAACCATTAATCATATAAGCATTTCATACTTCATAACATTATACCTATTAGTCATTAATCTAAATTGGATCAAAACTTAGCCCACTTCTCCTTCTAATCCACTTAACACCACTATCAAAATATCATACTTATCATGCATTTTCATGAGTACTCATCATATCATATCACAAGACACATTTCACATATCACTTATCATATAGCATATAATATATATCATATATCATAATCATGTAACATATAACTTATAGCCTAATAAATTTCCCGATCATATATAAGTCAATCATTTCATGGGCAAAAAGAATCAATGCACATTAAGTCATTAAGCAATCAAATAACATTATTCGCATCATAGGAGTCTTATAATCCTCGGGGTCCTTTTCTTTAGGCATCTTCTCTTTCTTGTGGTGAATCACAGGCACGACTTTCTCGAAGATCTCTCACCATGTCTTCTTGCATGCCACACACAATGCTCTAGGTCATAGTCCTTTAGCAGGGCTAATTTGATTGGTCATCTAATAGAAGAATCGCAAGGCATATATGCAAACAATAATAATGAGTAATATAACTTATTAGGATTTTCGCGGAACTATACTAGCGATAGATTGTAAATCACATGATAGAAAAAATTCCTATGGTCCAAGATTATACTTTTTTAACCATCCTAATAAAAAGACAAGTCTAAACTAGACTCTTAAAACTATAGCTCTAATACCACCTTGACACTGGTCAAATGGCATCAAAGGATAACCTATAGCTTTGATACCACCTTTGTCACATCCCAACTTTTGAGACATGATGGTCCTAAAATATGGGGAGACATAAGGTCACCCATGCTTGTAGAACCCACTTATACTTATACAAATACTGCCTAGGATCATACCAAAACCTCTTACATTAACTTAAATAAACCATTTTTTCCTTTTTTTTTTTTTTTGAAAACCTTAAGTTGCAAAAGCATAGTTAAAATATACTTTAAACATAAACCATAAGGAAATAATATTTAGAATCTAATTAAAACCTTGAAAGATAACATTTCAAAATAAACATCCAAAAATAAATATTCCCAAAGCGTCTAAAGATAACTCTTCATAACATATTAAACTATTTATCTTGGATAAGGAATTTCCCCAAGCAAAGTAGGATGCTTGAGCCGTCACCTTGCCTTCTCGTACTACTCACCTGGAACCATATAAAGAAAAAGGGGTGAGATAGATGATCTCAATGAGTAAACAATATGGCACATACGATAGCATATATCCCTTTTTAAAAAGGAAACCCATAACTTATAGCACATAGTTCATGTTTTACAATTCATGAATCAAAGTTTGCAATTTAACAAGGTTTGTAGAAAATCACACTGATTACTTGTGAGTGAAGACTCTTGCTCAATTCACTCTTAAGTGAAGACACTGCTCATTTCACTCGAATTTACATAAGTGAGTGAAGATTCTTGCTCAATCCACTCATGAGTGAAGACACTACTCAATTCACTCGAATTTATATAAGTGAGTGAAGACTCTTGCTTAATTCACTTCTGAGTGAAGACACTGCTCAATTCACTCGAATTTACATAAATGAGTGAAGACTTTAACTCAATTCACTCGTATTTATGGTAATCATTTATAATAATAGCATTTAAGAAAGTAATAAAATGTATCGCAATAGCAATAGCAGTTTAGCTTATTGAACAAAAGATAAATAACAGTGTGGTTCTAGAAAGAAAGTAAGGTAAGGCAATAAATCACAAAGGTACTTTATTGTCACTGAATAATCAAAATAGATTTGGACCAAATGTCCTTTAGCAACCTAGGCTTACAAAGAAATCATTTAATGATAATTAAAAATAGAAAATAACTTGGGTTTCAAGAAATCAAAGGTTCACATAACATGATAACTTGTACTTGTAACTTGAACATAATGTTTACTCACCTTGTGGTTCATTTGCTCCTAGTACACGTAGCCCTTTTGAACCTCTAAAACTCCTCAAGCTCTAACATAATATTTAATTCAATACTTAGTATGTATTTAATCACTATGCTATCTTATCCTATAACTACCCCATGCACATATGACATTCACATACACTTAGAGTTGCACATATAAGTGCACTTCATCACTTGCACATAACATGTTGACTTTAAAAGTCTTGTACACTTTGCCTTTATAGGCCCATATGAAAACACATTATAATTCATTTCAAAATGTTGTCAACACCATATCATTATCTTAATATCAATTCACTTTAACAATCATCTTAGTACACCTAACACTTCCATATATGTCAACTTAACAAATAACCTTTCAAGTGCCATACTTATCTTTTATTACCAATTCATTCAATCAATCTCTTCATCAATTCAAGATCATTAATTCATTGTCAAGTCATCCTACAACCTACTTTCATATTATTTAATCACATTCACATATTAATCACAATATAAGGTTAAGATACCTTAAGTATACCAAATTGCCTCTAGCCTTGTCTTGAGTCATTCTTTCAACCAACATGCAATTTACCTATTTATCATTCATTCATACATGTCAATAATCATTAAAATATACTACATAAAAATTATAGACATTGGGATAAAAATCCCAACAATGGCCGAATACTCCATTAAAGAGAAAATCTCAATTTTCTTACTTTTCACGCTTTTCGTCTATTATAGTAATATGTAGAAAATGGTTTGAACCAAAATTTTTTATGTAATCAAAACAAAAATCATCTTAGAACATAAACATGTAGGAATTAGCACATATATGAATCCATTTGCCTGAAAATTTTCCAACTTCATTTGTTAGGGTGAAAACCATAAACCTTTCTTATTTTGGTTCTTTCCGATCATTACAGTAATATATGAACAGGTGTTTTAAAGCATTATTTTTTATTCAATCACAGCAAATATCAGTTATGAACATTAATATGTACAAATCGGTAGCCATTGACATATCTTATGCATGAAAATTCTAAGTTTAGGGTTTTAGATTGAAAATTATGGGTTTTTTAGCTTTCCGCGCTTTCTGTTCATTACAGAAATATGTAAACACCTGATTTAAATTATTATTTTTCATCCAAACATAAAAAAATCAGTTTATAATTCCATCATATACAAATTGGCAGTGACATACATATATAATTATAGAATTTTCAAACTTTTAAGTTCTAGGACGAAAACCTTGAATTTGGTTGTTTTATGAAACTTTTTGGTCATTACAATATTATGTAAAAATATGATTAATCCAATATTTTTCATCTAAACACATAAAAAATTAGTTTAGAATTTAGTGATACAGAAATTGCCACTCCTTTATTGAGTTTATGCATGAAAATTTCAATTTTTAGTTACAGGATTCACCTTTGGAGAAATCATGTAGGAAGGTTAGTGTTTTTGATAGAGAAATTAATTTCTCTTTCAATAATTCACCCAAACTTAATTAAATCTATAGACATCAGTAAATACTTAATTTAGAATAATTTTCTCATGTTTTATTTCATAGAAATCAGATAGGAAGTTGAAAGAGAAGAAAAATTTAAGATTACAGTCAAGAAATCGCAAAGTTGAAAGTGTTTTTGAGATTTTCGGTAGAGAGAATTATTTTGAAAGAATTTTTTTTTCAAAATACTGGAACACTAGGGCAGGCAAAATTTTGCATTAATATATGTAGATTTTTGGGCAATTTCCAATATTACCCTTAATGAGATAGGTTAGTAGAGTTTTGGTGTAGTAGGCTTTTGGATATTTGGGGTTTTTATTTAATTTTTTGGCTGATTATAGATAATTTAAAATAAAATATTTTTCTTATTATTTTCATTGAAATTTCCCCCAAAACATTTATTTAAAAAAATATCTTAAAAATGCTCCTAAAATTTATTTTATACTTAAAAAATCGTCTTTTTACTTGAAAATTCATTTTATATAAAATAATTTATGCAATGCTAATGCACTACATATAAATCATTTATATCACAATAATAATTCATATTATACATATTAAAATTAATTTAACATACCACATACTCATAAATTACATCATTCATGAATTTCCATAAAATCACATATTTTGTCGCAACAATCTCTAAATTTAAGCAAATTATCATGAAAACTCCTAGAGTAGATGTGGGTTGTTACATTAAACATATACTTTACTTCCATCATTACTCTCAAAGGAGTCAACACTACTAAGGCTTCATTGATTAATTCCTTATCTTTATCCAAACTCTTAGCAAAACACGGAGATATAAATGAGTGTGTAGCACCAGGATCTATCAAACATCTTGCACTAGAAGTTTTAATGGGAATGCTACCTGTGATGGTAGTATATGAAGCATGGGCCTCTTGTTGATTCAGAATGAAGAAGTGACCTTTGCCCCTATTGTTCGTTGTTGGTGCATTTTCGGCAGCTTATCCTTTGTTCTTGGCTCTTTGTCCTTGACGTTTATATGATCTAGATGATGGAGGTGCTGAGATCACATTTTTTGAATTTCTCATCTGTGGATAGTTTTTGATGAAGTGGCCCATCTAGCCATATCTCAGACATGCACTAGAGACTTTTCAACAAACTCTAGAATGCTTTCTGCCACAATGGCCATAAGTTGTTGCCAAAGATTCCTTTCTTGGTCCTCCACCTCCTTCTCTGTGCTAGCCTCCATGACCCTTGCTCTTATGCTTACCCTTTTGTTCACATTCGGCTCTCTCGGCCTTATGCCTCTTTTCCATTATCTTAGCCTTATCTATGAGCTTGGCCAAGGTCGAGGACTTAATTACTGCTAAGGAGTTGAACAAAGGTGTAACCAATCCTTTTAAGAATCGATTGATGTGACTAGATTTAGTAAGGACGACATTGATAATGAACCTGCTAAATTAGTTAAATTCATTAGCATATTCTGACATTGACATTTTGGGTTCCTACTTCAGCTATTCAAAGTGCAGCGCCCTATCATGCCTTTCACCTTCATGCAAGAATTGATCAATCATTTCTTGCTTAAACTCTACCCACGTAGGTGGGTCTGCTCCATACAATCGTTCTTCAATATTTCTTTTGTACTAGTACTATGCTTTCTTCTTGACTTGGATTCCTACCAACTCAATCACCTAAGCATTAGAGCATGACAACCGATAGACTAGCTTGTCCATCTCATCTAAAAATTCATGACGGTCATCACCCTCCTCTCCGTAGAAGGTAGGTGGCTATAGTGTCACATCTCAATTTTACAGACATGATGGTACTAAAACATGGGGAGACATAAGGTCACCCACATCCGTTGAACCCATTTATACTTATACAAATCATGCCTAGGATCATACCAAACCCCATGCACTAACTTAAATGTCCAATAATATAGGAAATTTCAATATGCAGAAGAATGGTTTAACAAAATACTTTGAAAACATCTTATAAAGGAAATAACATTTAAAGTCTAAATAAAATAAATCATCAATTAATATCTCAAAATAAACTCTTGGAGCATCTACTAGTAACTCTTCATAATATAGTATAATTAAAGACTTGGACAAGGAATCCCCTAAACGAAGTATAAAGCTTGAGCCATCACCTTGCCTTCTCAAATTTGCTCACCTGGAACCACACAAGAGAAAGGGGTGAGACAGATGATCTCAATGAGTAAACAATATAGCATTTACAATATCATATATTCCATTTTTTTCAAAGAAACCCTATTGCATATAACACATAGTATATGATTTACAAATCATGGTTTCACAGTTTCATTTTAGCAAGATTTTCACTATAACAGGTTTGGAGAAAATCACACTTATAACACTTATTTCCTATAGAGAGTAAATGACTATGCTAGCTCATTCACTCGAGGGAAAGGTGGCCTCATACCAAATTCCAACTCCTAACCCATAACTTATAAGGTTGTGAAATTGATTAGGCTCCACGAATAAAACTGCCCTTTCTAGCTGAGGTGGATACACTATCCCTATCCATCAGGTTAAGACCATGTACATAGGTTTCGATGATTACCTGCATTAGCATGAGGATTTCTACATAAAGGATTAGAGGTATCATAGTTAGAGCTAATGGTATTCACATATAACAATAGCACTTGAGGTAACAATAACATGTACCACAATAACAAAAGCAATTTAACTTTTTGAACAAAAGATTCAATAGTAGTGTACTTCCATAATGAAAGTAGGTAAGGTGCAATCTCAAAAAGGTTTTTCATATCATTGAATAAACATTATTGGTTTTTGGACCAATTATCCTTTGGCAACCCAAGCTTAGTAAAGAAATCACATAATCAAATTTAAAATGAAGTGATCATGGGTTTCAAGAATCTCAAAGGTTCCCATTAACTTAATCATGATAGCTTGCACTTGTAACAATAGCATAATGTTTACTCGCCTTATGGTTCCTTCACTCTTAGTACTTGTAGCCCTTGAATCTCTAGAACTCCTCAAGCTCTAACATAATATTTAATTCAATACTTAGTACATATTTAATTATCATGCTATCCTATTCCATAACTACCCTATATATGTATAACATTTGCATACATTTAGAGTTGCATATAGATGTGCACTCATCACTTGCACATAACATGTTGACTTTAAAAGTCTTGCCCATTTAGCCTTTCTAAGCTCACATGAAAACACATTATAAATCATATGAATACTTTTCTCAAGTCAAGCATGATGTCATAATCTTGATATCAATTCACTGTAACAATCATCTTAATACACTTAACACTTCCATACATGCTAACTTATCAATAGCCTTTCAAGTGTCATGCCTATGTCTTATGCCTAGTTCATTCAATTAATCTCCTCATCAATTCAAGACCATAAATTCATTATTTACTCATCATAAAACCTATTTCCATATTACCAATCATATTCACATTGCAATCACAATATAAGGTTAAGATACCTTAAGTATACCAAATTATCCCTAGCCTCGTCTATAGTCATTTCTTCAACCAATATGCAATTTAATCATTTATCATTCATTCATACATGCCAACAATCATTAAAATATATTACATAAAAATTATAGACTTTAGGAGAAGAATCCCAATCTAGGTTGAATGGCTCATAAAAGAGAAAACTTGAATTTTCTTACTTTTCTCACATTCCGTTTATTACAGTAATATGCAGAAATATAGTTTGAACCAAGATTTTTCATGTAATCAAAACAAAATCATTATGGAACATGACCAAGTAGGAATCAGCACATATATAGATCCATATGCATGAAAATTTCCAACTTTAGGTTTTAGGATGAAAAAACATGAGTTTTCTTGTTTCCGGTACTTTTCGGTCGTTACAGCAATATGTAAACACATGATTTAAACTATTATTTTTCATTCAATCACAACAAATATTAGTTTAGAACATCAATACACACAAATTGGCAACCATAGATATTTCTTATACACACAAATTGGCAGCCATAGGTATTTCTTATGCATGAAAATTTCAAGTTTAGGGTTTAGAGTGAAAATCATAAGTTTTCTTGCTTTTCGCGCTTTTCATTCATTATAGTAATATGTAAACATATGATTTAAATCACTATTTCCCATCCAAACATAACAAATATCAATCTAGAATTCGATCATACTCCAATCAATAGCTATACCAATATAAAATCATGAAATTTTCCAACTTTCAAGTTCTAGGACAATAACCTTGAATTTCCTTGTTTTCTGAAACTTTTCGATCACTACAGTAATATACAAAAATATGATATCATTTGATATTTTTCATCTAAACATATTAAAAATCCATTTAGAACACAAATATGCAGAAATTGCTCCCCCCCCCGCCCCCCCATAGTGTTTATGCATGAAAATTTCAATTTTGAGTTGTAGGATTCATCTTTGGAGAAATCGCGTAGAGAGGTTGGTGTATTCCGAAGAAAAATTGGTTTCTCTCTCATGAATTCACCTAGGCCAAATTTTATCAATCAAAATTAGTAAATACTTAGTTCAGAATAATTTTCCCAAGATTAGTTTCATAAAAATCAAATAGCAAATTGAAAGAAAAGGAAAAACTTACAAAACGGTTGCGAAATCGCAAAGTTTGAATGTATTTTGTGAATTTCAGTAGAGAGAATAATTTGGAGAGAATTTTTCTATCAAAATAATGAAATAACAGAATGGTGGTTGCTAGAATGAAGGGCTAGCCAAAATTCATATAATATATCTAGGGTTTTGGGTAATTTCCAAGATTACCCTTAATGAGTTAGGTTAGGAGTGTTTTGGTGTAATGGGCTTTTAGGTATTTAGACTTTTTAATTAATTTTGGGGCTGATTATAGGTAATTAAAATAAAAATATTTTTCTTATTATTTTCTTCAAAATTTCCCCAAAACATTTATTTAAAAATTATTTTTAAAATACTCATAAAATTATTTTATGCTTAAAAATTGCCTTTTTGCATGAAAATTTATTTTATGTAAAATAATTTATTTTATGCTAATGCACTTCATATAAATTATTTATTTCCCAATAATAACCCATATTATGTATATTAAAATTAATTTAACATGCCACATACTCATCAATCACATGGCATATAAATTTCCATAAAAGCACCTATTTTGTCTTAATAGCTCTATGTCAAGCAAATTGTCACGAAAATTTCTAGGGTGGTTATGGGTTGTTACATGTAGCTTCTTGAATTCTAAGACAGTCATTCCCTCATCATGGTATCCATTTTGTTTCCCTCCGTCTAGGTGCCACTACCGTAGGAGGCAAAACTTTATTCTCTTATTGCATTGGCGGCACTTCCCGCCTTTGAGCTCACAGCTCATCCAATTCTTTGCGCAAGTCCCTCATTTCCTCATGTATAGCTTGCACCTTGCTCATTAGAGCCCATGATCTATATTCTCGAGTTTGACCTTTCTCTTGATCTTATTAGTGCAGAGGCAACATTTGAAGAGATATTTGATATCGCATCCTCCCTAGCCCTAACAGGCTGGGCAACTGTGCGGACCTTCTCCTTGGGAGGCATTTTGTAAGGAATTTAGTGCTAACTCCCTTCTAACCCATATCACCCCACCAGCAACTATTGTATTTGTCATGCATTTATCATAAGTACTTATCATATCACATCACAAGGCATATGTCACATCACATATCACATATCACATACCCTAGCATATATCATATATCATAATAATGTAACATCTACCTTATAGCATGAAGAATTCTCCTATCATATAAAAGTCAATCATCTCATAGGCAAATAAGGAATCAATCCATACTAAATCGCTAAGCAATCAAATAATATCTTTCATATTACATGAGTCTTATACCACTAAGCTAATAGTTGTCAACTACCAACCCACATCTTAAGTATGCCCCTTGTTAGGGCGAATGTCAGGTCACCTCCAGGGTCACTTGGGCAAAAAATCGATAAGAGGGCAATTGGCCGTAATATGACCAAAGCCACTACATCTATAGCAAAGAAAATCCTTATTCAACATGCGACTCGTCGTAGACAAGGTCCTAGATGGCAAGTAGCCATAATCTCTAGGCGTATGGTCTCCCATATACTCAAAATCTCTAGTCTTAAGCTGCTTCACATCTTCTCTCAAAGTATGCATTAAAAACCTAAGATGTTGATTTTCTTTAGTCAGGTCCGAGTAGTCACTCTCTAATTTTTGAATCTTATGATAAACCCAATCATAGTCTAGGTGCTCCTTAGGGTCCTCCTCATTAGGAGTCTTCTTTCTCTTAGGGTGAATCACATACATGACTTTCTTGAACATCTCTGGCCAAGTCCTCTTGCAGGTCACACGAGGTGCTCTAGGCCGAGGTCCTCTAGCAAGGGTACTCTTCTTAGTCATCTGATAAAAAAATCATAAGGCACACAAATAAAAATAAGGAGCACTATAGCTTATTAGGATTTTGCAAAACTATACTAGTGATAGACTACAATTGACATGAAAGGAAAATTCTTATGCTTCAGGATTACACTTAATCTACCCAATAAATAGACAAATCTAAACTAGACTTAAAACTACAGCTCTGATACCATCTTTGTCACATCCCAATTATGAAGATATGATGGTCTTATAACATGGGGAGAATAAGGTCACCCATGCCCATAGAACCCACTCATACACATACAAACACTACCTATGATTGTACCAGAACTTCATGCATTAACTTAGATATCCAATAATAAGGGAAACTTTGACTAAAAAAGAATAGTATTAAAATACTTTAAATACAATCCATATGGAAAGAACATTTAAGACTCCAAATAAATTATCAAATGAATAATATTCTTAAAATGAAACTCCTGGAGTAACTAAGAATGACTCTCCATATCATGGTATAGTAAAAGACCAGGATAAAGGAACCACTTAAGTGAAGTAGATTGCTTGAGCCATCACCTTGCCTCCTCAAAATGGTCACCTGAAACCACACAAAGAAAAGGGGTGAGATAGATAATCTCACTGAGTAAACAATAACTTATACGATAACACATATCCCTTAAAAAGGGCTCATACCATATAACTCTTAGGTTATGATTCATAATTCATGATTCACAGTTCATGGTTCATTAGTTATGATTTAGTAAGGTTTTGTAGAAATCACACTTATCACTAGTGAGTGAAGACTCTTGCTCAATTCACTCGAATACATTGAGGAGAGGTGGCCTCAATCCAAATTCCAACTCCTATCATATAAGAAGTATGAAGCTGATTAGGCCCTATAGCTAGAACTACCCCTTTCTAATTAAGGTGGATACTATGTTCCTATCCATCGGGTTAAGACCATGTGCACAGGTTCCGATGATTACCCGTATTGACATGAGGATTTCTACATGAAAGGATTCATTGGTACCATAGCTAGAGCTAATGGCAATTACTTATAACAATAACATTTGGAGAAAGCAATCACTTATAAGATAACGGTAATAGAAGTTTAGCTCATTGAACAAATGATAAATAATAGTGTGGTTCTAGAAAAAAAAAAAAGGTAAGGTAACAATCACAAGATACTTTATTGTCATTGAATAATAAAAAAAATAGTTTTAGACCAATTGTCCTTTGGCAACCTAAGCTCAACAAAGAACTCATATAATTATAATTGAAAATAGAAAGGAACTTGAGTTTCAAGAATCTCAAGGGTTCACATATCATGATAACTTGTACATGTAACATGAACATAATGTTTACTCACCTTGTGGTTCCTTAGCTCTTAATTGCTATAGCCCTTGCACCTTTAACAATTCTTAAGCTCTAACTAAACATTATAATCTAATACTTAGCATTTTCTTAACATCATGTTATCCTATTCTATAACTACCTCATGCATATATAACGTTCACATATACTTGGAGTTGCACTCATCACTTGCACATAACATGTTGACTTTAAGTCTTGTATAATTTGCCTTCATAGACTCACATAAAATCACATTTTAACTCATAAAATGACTTTTCTAAAGTCAAACACAATATATCATGATCTTAATATCAATTTAATTTCACTTCCAACTTGTCACACTTAATACTTTTCATATACCTCAACTTAACAAGTAACCTTAAAAGTATCATGCTTTTCTCTTTTGACCAAATTATACTACCAATCTCATAGTCAATTTAAGGTCATTAATCCATAATTAACACATCATAAGGCCTAATTCACATGCCACTTAATCATATACATATATTAATCAAACATGGTAGTTTGGGTTTGGAAACCCTAGTGTAGGCTAAATCTCTCTAGGCTTTGTCTAGGGTTACTACTTCAACCAACATCCAATTAAATCATGTATCATTCATATATACATAACAGTAATTATTAAAATATATCATACAAAAATTATAGATGTTGGGATCAAAATCCCATTATAGGCTGAATCATACAACCCATGGAAACCATAGATTTTCGTTTTTTTTTTTTCGCACTTTTTGTTCAATATAGTGCACAAAAACAAGGTTTAAACCAATATTTTCATGTAATCATAACAAAAATGTTTTAGAACACCAATATATAGGAATTGGCACCCCTTTGTAGAACATATGCATGAAAATTCCAATTTTAGGTTTTAGGGTGGAAAACATAGATTCTCTTGCTTTTTGTACTTTCCGACCATTATAGTAATATGTAAAAATATGTTTTAAATCAATATTTTTCATCTAAACATAACAAAAATCAGTTTATAATTCATCATCATAAAAATTGGCACCCCCCTTATAGAATATGCATGAAAATTCCAACTTTGGATTTTAGGGTTCACCTTTGGTAGATTTGTGAGGAAAGAGTTGTGTTTACAGTCAAAAATCAGTTTCTTCTTCAAATGAAACACCTAGGTTGAATTTAACATGAAGAAAAATAGCAAATATACAGCCCCAAATAGATTTCTCATGTTTAGTTTCATAAAAATCAAATAGTAGATTGAAAGAAAGGAAAAACTTACGAAAACGATAATAAAATCGCAAGGTTTGAAGGCACCTTGTGAATTTCGGTTAATAGAATATTTGAGAGAATTTTTCTATAAAAATCTGATGGAGAATAGAATATGGCTGTTACTACAACAAGGGGCTGAAATTTTGGTTTTATATTCAGGGTTTTGGCAAAATTACAAGTTTGCCATTAATGAGCTTGGTTAGGAGTGTTTTGGTGTGTTAGGCTTTGGTGAGTAGGCCCTTTTAATTTTATTTATGGGCTGATTATAACTAATTAAAAATAATTTTTTTATTATTTACATTGAAATTCCCCAAAATATTTATTTAAAAATATTTTAATAATTTTTTTTATTATTTACATTGAAATTCCCCAAAATATTTATTTAAAAATATTTTAAAAATACTCATAAAAATTATTTTATGTTGAAAAATCGCTTTGTGCATGAAAATTCGCTTTGTATGCAATAAATCATTTTATGCTTCACACTTCACTTAAATCACTTATTTCATAAAATAATTCATATTATGTATAGTAGAACTAAGCTAACATGCCACATACTCATCAATTACATAACACATGAATTTCATAAAAGTATACACTTTGTCATAATAGCTCTAAATTCAAGTAAATGGTTACGAAACTCCTAAGGTGGGTATGGTTTGTTACACTCTGCTAATTTCAAGTGTATGAAGTTAAATTATATAATTATTAAGAATGTTGTTTAGAGCTCCATGGTTACTAAAGGCTTAGTACTAATATGTTAATGGATTTATATGTACTATGAACTATATTGTAAAGTATATTTATGTTAGTGTAATATGTAATGAACATATATAAAATAAGATGAATATTACAATGATATTATAAGCATTTGGTTATATGTAAAATGACAAAATAGTAGTTGGCAATACGAGAAGGTAGTTGGGTTCTGATCTTGGGATAAGGTTCAACATAATAAATGGTAAGGAATAATAAGAGAAATGGTGTTTTATGCGTTTAGGTGACTTTACATCTCCCTATGCCCTAGGATTGTCATGGCTTAACAAGTGGGTCGTGACAAATATGAATAAGAGATGTTTGTTTTGGATGTTGTTTGATTAAATATGAGAAATTGGCTTGAGAATTTAAGGTTAAATACGTAAATAGAAACAAAGGAAACATGAAAGTCACATAATCTCACGAAAGAGGGGGCTCAACCACTTTGATGAAATAACTAAGGGAAGTGCCCAAAATTTTATTTGAAGGAATCTAAGGTTATTTGCGATAGAGAAAAGTAATTTCAAAGTGTTAAATTAAATTATGGCGGCTTATTTCAAAACTTAAGAATTTTAAAGGCATAAATTTAGCTAAAATAGAAACCTTGTGTTCTAATGCTTGTCTTTAACGTTTGGTTGATCATATAGGATCATTATCATGCCAATTTCATATATCTATGATTAATAGGAATATTTGATAATGAATTATAGGTTTTTCCCCAAAATTATCCAAAGTTGGAAGAATTGGGGTTTTATGAATTAATGTGATTCAATCTCAATTAATTGATGGGAATTGATTGTTTAAGTATTAATTTGATGAACCTAAGACCAATTTGAGATTTGATGGGACATTGATGGTTTTTCCCAAATTCTAAGGTTTATGGACCAATTTAGGAATTTTGAGAATTGAACTTGAGTTCATGAAATTGAAGGGGCAATTAAGCTTAATAATGGTGTAACATGATTTGTATGATGTTAATTTCAAAATTCAATTGATAGAAATAATTTTTCTCAAATTTAATGAATTAGGTTCATATGGAATTGGAAGGTGAAAGTGGAGTTAATCCCATTGAATATTGAAAATTGTTTAAATTAATTATATTTGAGTAATATGAAGTTGAAATGTGAATTATTTTTCCTTGAGTGAATATATTTGGCCATTTGGAAAGCAACTAAGGAAAAATGTTAAAATTAGTAATATATATGTATAGTGTGTCTTGACCTTAAATTAATAAGTTAGTACTACAATGGACAAGATAAAAAGTGTTTAGTACTACAATGGACAAGATAAAAAGTGTTAACAAATTTAAGTTAAATTTAAAATAATGGCATAACAAGGTAGTGATTAATGTGTAATTGAAATGCATAATGTATAGAGTCTAAAGACAAGGACAAGGATATTGTCCAAGAGTTTAAGGAGCACTACTAGCATCAAGGTTAAAAATAAATAGGGGCAAAGGAGTCTAAGGTGAATACTTAATAATATATTATGATATGTGTCATATTCTATGAACCATTGTTTATCAAATCATTTTCATTGAAATATCTCCATTCCATGTTGTGCATGAATTGTCTATTGAATATTAAGTCATTGGATATGATATTTCTTTATGAAATTTCACCATTATGAACCTTTCATTTTGATTTCATAATGTGATTATTGAATTTCTTGAATCTCATATGAACCTTTCTATTGATGCCTGTTGATAAGCATAAATACCCTTCTAATGTGAGGTAATACATCAGACCTTTTACACTTGGTATAAGCCTATGGATAGGGCAATAGTGCCCAACCTTTGTTAAGGGAAACACCTAAACGTAAGACCTAATTAGTCTTGTGTAATGTGATATATGTGGGTAAGCAAGGCTTAGGCTACTACTCTTTTATTTATATATGAGAAGCACACCACTTCTAAGAATTTATTATTTTTGCTAAAGATATTGCTCCTATCTTGAATGATAAAGTGATTCATAATGACAATTTTGATTAATATTGCTCCAATGCCATAATGAACCTATCTTAATAATGACCCATATACCAACCTTATATTATATTATTATGTACTCATTGAGCTTTGTCTCGTTCTTTAGTTGTTTATATTTTTTAGATAAAGTTGATAAGTCAGCAAGGTAAATTCCAAGCTTTGTCTTTCTGCTTAGAAATTACCTTGCTAATTTGGAGTGTTATAGATTTTGGTTATGTAACTATGAAGACCATTATTTTGGAGCTCCATGGTCACTGAAGGTTTAGTACTAATATGTTATTTGATCTATATGTAATGTAAACTATACTATAATTACTATTATATCAGTGTATTAAGTAATCAACATATGGATAATGACATAAAACACAAATTGGAAAATTATACGAGTGGAATATACAAATGGTATTATGAGTATTTGGTGATATGTAAAATGATAAACTAGTAACAGGCAATAAGGAAAGGTAATTAGGTTCCGATCTTAGGATAAGGTTCAACACAGTAAATAGTAAAGAATAATAGGGTTCTATGGGTTTAGGTGACTTTATATCTCCTTATGCCATAGGACCGTCATGGCTTAATAAGTGGGTCATGATAGTCACATTATGTCAAACTCATTTTGACTTTCATTTTACTATTAAGATGCTAATCAAAATTGATTTCATTTTTCATTTATTGTCACATTGTTCATTAGAATCACTTCTTATGATATTCTTGTGGTTCTTAATATGTTAGAAAAACCTTAGATAGTATAGTACATGAACATTATAGTGTCACAATTTGAGCAGGTAGGACACTTAGTTACATTGAATCTCTTCTAATTTCAATTTAATTTTACCACCACAATACTCATTGAAATAAGTCTGTTATGGCACCATTGCTATCTCTAATAGGTTAGGGAAATCTTGGGTATTACATTCTAGCCCTTTTTAGAAAATTTATTGTCAAAATTTCCAGAAAGGTACTCTTGATTCACAAAGCTAATGACAATACTTAAGTTACATGTCTTAGTCATTTCCTAATACACCTTCATTGTCTCCATGAATTTTCTATCATTTTCTCACTATCTCAATTCTTTAATTTGTTCTAATTATTCATATCTAACTTAACAACTCTTAAAACATAAGGTCCATTATAATATCTATGGTACCTCTATTCTCTAAACCATCAATTATATAATCTCTTTTCATGCTTGTATACTATATGTTTATTATCTCATGTCAAACTCATTATGGTCTTAAGAATTTTTAGAATGATATAAATACCTTAGATTTCTTAACTTTAAAATTCTTTTAGACACTTCATATTGCATTATAGTATTTTAAGCACTATACAGATATCTTATTATTTCATTCTAAACCTTTAAAAGAGTAAACTAAAATGCTATAATCCCATGTGGTCACTCTTAATACTTATTACAAATTACATATACCAATACTTTCATTACCATTTCTACTCTTCACTCACTATTGAAGAGTTCTTTCCATGATTAATCAATCCTTAATCATATATGTCTATAAGGAATTTGTTATTTATTTTATCACACTAAATTTTCAATCAATTCGTCTTCGGTTAAAAGTTATTCTACAACTTAATTGTTTCATCTTCTTTTAAATGTATAATAAATATATAGTATGTGCATACTTATTTATGAAAAACTTAACAAAGCTCACCTTAACTCTTTCATTAACTTATATATCCTATCTCCATACACCAATTTCACAATTTTAAATCAATCCTTATAATTTTATAGAATCTCAAATAAGCATATAGATATTCTTAGATTATTTATTGTCACTAATTGTCTCAAATACTCCAAAGTTTAATATTCTTGTCATTTTCATACTTGCTCTTATATATGCCTACATACACACTTATACAATCAAATATATAGTTATTTCCTTGCATACATAGTTCACCTTTGTCATTTCCACACGTACAGTATTATCCTTTACTTCAAATTTGGAAACTTGATTCCTTTTCATTTTTTTTCTTAATTTTTATTAATTGTAGTTCCTTGTTCTTTGAGTATTGTATTTCACTTGTGGCTTTCAGTTTCACTTAGAGTAATCTAATAATATTCATGCTTTATCTTCTTTTAATCGTAATCCTTTGTCAGGTAGTTATTTCTAATTTCTTAATAATAAATTTCATTGCATATTATCATATGAAGGGGACTACTTATTGACTTCTTATTTAAAATATCAATCATCACATTAATTTTATTAAGGCGACAAGATATTTACTATCAAACTAACTTTGATTTCCCCTTTTTTCTTTCTAAAGAAGATTCATTTATATATATTATTTTAAATTTTCAAGTTCTCTTTGTAATACATCAAATCAAACTTAATCACTGTATATATCATGTACTTTAATTTTAATTCTTATAGACATTTATATTTATGCATTTTCTTCTCTTTTACTTGGTTCCCCCTTTTGATTATCAATTTTTTACTTAACTTTCTTCCTAATTCCTAACTTATGTCTCAGTAAGTACAATGGAGAAATGTAATTTCACTTGGTCGAGGCCATCCCCTAATGTATTTTAAAATGGTTATCCGAATCTCTATTTCTATTACTCAAATATATAGCCCATTTATGATCCATAAAAATTTCTAAAACTTAGATTATATTCCCTATCTCCCTTTCATTCTTCATCTTTTGATAATTTTGGGCATCCCAATTATTAAACTTATGTCAACTTTCCTTTTCCTATATCCATGTTCTTATTTTGACTAATTCTATTACTTTAAGCCTTCATTTGAACTATGGTTACCTTAAAATACTATTCTTCTTTTGCATTTAAATATGTTATTCTTTCTATAAACACATCCTCTTTATTTCTGGGAATGATCTCCTAGGATCTATTATGATCAATCTTGTCACTAGTTAACTGGCATTAAAGGGTACCTATTGGAGCACCCAGGCACCACTATGCCACTGCCCTTGTAGGCCTTTAAATGAAGAGCCATGCTTTATCAGTAATTTCCTCAGAAATTGAGTTCCTTATCAAGTAGTTCATATTATTTAACTTGCTTCAATATACCATAGAGTGTAAGAATTAAGTGAGATCCTTTAATTTTGAGCATTTAAATTGCCATTATAGCAATAAAGGAGGAGGTGTCTATTTTCTCAACCATCTTGTTTCATCAAGTTATGTAACACCCTAAGTCCCTCAACACCCTAATTGCTTGCCTGATTAATTAGTAATGCTTTAGATTGATGATTGGATTATGCATTGTTCGATGATTAGATTGCTAATTTGATTAAGTTTCACCTTAGTTGTGTGATTGTATGCTAAAATGTGAGTTTTTGCAGAGTTAGAATTGTGTCTAGGTATAACATACCCCTACCATAAATTTCACTATTTCATAACACACCCCTGCCATACATTCCACTTTCATAACACACCCCTATCATACATTCCACTTTTCACTATTTTATAACACACCCCTGCCACACATTCCACTTTTCATAACAAACTCCTGCCATGAAACATGGCACACCCCTGCCATAAATTTCTCCACCATATGACATGCCTTTGCTATATTTTTCTTCTGTATATGGCACATCCTTGCCGTGTTTTTACCTTTTTATAAAATGCCCATGTCATCTTCACCGCCACATGACTCGACTGTGTTATGTGCATAATGCACTTGTGCCAATTAAAACGATGCCGTGTGCCACATTTGTTATAGAGATTTTAAACTAATCAACCCTAAAGAGTTGATATTAAATATATACAATTCTAAACTTGATCAACTACTTTTATATATCCTAAAACA
The DNA here is from genome assembly GCA_947687605.1 of Reutealis trisperma. Lineage (NCBI taxonomy): Eukaryota > Viridiplantae > Streptophyta > Magnoliopsida > Malpighiales > Euphorbiaceae > Reutealis > Reutealis trisperma. The sequence goes on along the minus strand of CANTUT010000037.1, from coordinate 222,825 downwards.
TTTATAAAACACTTAAATCTCTCATAATAGTAGCCATTCTCAACCTTTCTTCATCAAGTTTTAAGGTAAAAACTTATTCAAACTCTCTTTTCTTTAATCATCCTCTACCTCCTATTAACAATAAGCAAATTAAGAATATTTTCTTTGTTATTTTAATTGATTTAATAGCATCCCAATAGGCTTTTTACATCTTTTCCCTAAGGTAAAAATTCTAAATATTGCCTTAAAATTATTTAATTAATTATTTTGTGTAAATATTGGGATTGTTAGGATTTATGATGATTGATAAATGCCTAAATACTTGTGTTTTACCCCTGAATTTATCATATTTATTCTTTAAATTGAGTTTAATTTGTTTGTTCCAGTGAATTTTTAGTTCTTTTTAAGAATTCTATGTTTTAAGATGCCATGGAGTAATAAAACCTGAAATGACGCTGTTTGGTGCAAGAAACAAGCTGATTTTTAAAGCAAACAAATCAGAATGATATCGAATAGGCCACCACACGGCCATGTCTCTAGCTATGTGGATATTGTTTTTGAAATTCACATTGAAATATCTCTAGAACACTTTGGGGCTTATCACACGGGTCATCACACGACCGTGCGACTGCCATGCATGCAATCTAAGCAAGATATTTAAGCTAATTTTTTATAGATTTAGAGGGTTCCAAATTCTATCACTTGGATATGACTTCTCTAATGAAAAATCAAGGGTTTGCAGCTATTTTTAAAGGTGGAGATCCAAGCACTTCAAGTTTGGAGTCAAGAATCGAAGATTAGAATGGAGACAATCAAATCATTTGACATAGATTGCTTGAATTCTCTTCCATTCCTCTTTTGTTCTTGTTTTCTCTTGATCATGATGAACTAATTTCTTTTTACCTAGATACATGATGAATCCTAGACTATATTGTATGGATTGAATCATTTTTAATCAATTAAATCATCTATTGAATTGTTTTATCTCTATGATTAATATTGTTATTTTTAATTAGCAATAGCATGCTTGTTAATTAGATGTTGTTTTCTTATTAATTGACTTGAGAAAGCCTAATTAGAATTGAACACTCACAAAGGTTGAGAATTGATTGGGGTGCTAAAGTTAGGCCTATAAGATTCTTTGGCTTATTGTTCTTTGTTCTTTATGCATGAACTAGTTGATTGTACTTAAGAAGAGATTCCTTACATTTTGCTTAGTGATTAGGGATTGATTGGCTTAAGAGTGGTTTCAATCTAGATTAGTGGAATGTCAATTCAATTCAATATTTGGGTTTAATTAAGTCACTGTTTATGAAATCAAAATAGATTCTAGGAAGATTCAGTATGTAGGTAGTTTCCATCATCAATATCTTTTGCAACTTTACTTGTTATTTCTTTGTTTAAGTCTTTTAGCTTAATTAGTTATTTTCATTTAATCATTACTCAAAATATTTGAATCACTAAACAACAATCGACATTTGAGCTAATACTTATTACTCGTCTCTAGTGGAACGATATCTTACTCATCATTGTATTACTTAAATGACCCATGCACTTGTGGTAGCATTGCATTTAGTCGTGTTAAGTTTTTGGCATCGTTGCCAAGGACAACAGTTTTCAATATTAGCAATAAAATTGAGATTGTTGATTTAGTTTTTACTTTCTTGTTTTTAACCATTTGTTCTTATTTGTCTACTATTATTTTAAGTACTCTTCTATTTGCATGACCAGAGCGAGTTCCTCCAGAGTACTTGACTTTGATCTAGAGCTAGAAAAAACACTAAAAAATTAGAAAAAAAAAGAGACACGAATTAGCTTTAGGGGAGAAGGTAAGGAATCCTGAAGAATCTGAGGAAGAGAGTGAAGAGGAGGAAATAGAAATAATAGAGGATGGTGAACTAAGAACAATGCCGGACTTTGGTTAGCCCACTCTTCAAGGGACCGAGTGTCAAATCCCAACTTTAGGGATATGACAGTCTTAAAACATAAGGAGACATAAGGTCACCCACGCTTGTAAAACCCACTCATACATATGCAAATATTTCCTAGGATCGTACTGAACCTCATACATTAACTTAACAAAACCTTTTATAAAGGAAAAACCTTAAGTTACGAAAGCTAAAATATACTTTAATTTAATCCATAAGAAAATAATAATGAGACTCAAAATAAAGTCACCAATATGATATTCTAGAATAATGTTCCTATAATAACCCCTAAGGCATCTAACGACTCAACATAGTATGGTTTTATTAGAACTTCGACAAGGGAATTTCCCAAGCAGAGTAGGTAGCTTAAGTGATCACCTTGTCTCCTCATCATGCTTACCTAGAACCACACAAGGAAAAAAGAGTGAGATAGATGATCTCAATGAGTAAACAATAAGACTTGAATAATAACACATATCCCTTTTATATGGGGGGTTCATCGATCATGGTTCTTAGTTTGCAAATTAACAAGGTTCATAGATATTAAACTTATAACCCATAATATATAGAGTGAAGGCTGCTGCCTTGTCCACTCATAACATAAATATAGAGTGAAAGCTGCTGCCTTGTCCACTCGTAACATAATATAGAGTGAAGGTTGCTGCCTTGTCCACTCGTAACATAATCTAGAGTGAAGGGTGCTACCTTGTCCACTCGTAACATAATATAGAGTGAAAGTAGCTATCTTGTCCACTCATAACATAATATAGAGTAAAGTCAGCAACACCTAACTCATAACATGTAAAGTGAAGACTGCTGCCATGTTCACACATAATTCATAACATATAAAGTGAAGGCTACTGCCATGTTCACACATAACTCATAACATAATTCATAACATTTAAAGGTAATAGTAGCATTAAAGGATACAATCATATGTGACATAATAACAATAGAAGTTTAGCTTATTTAACAAAAGATGAACAACAGTGTAGTTCCAGAAAAAATATAAGTTAGGGCAATAATCATAAAGGTATTATCATTGGATAATAAAAAATGGTTTTGGACCAATTATCCTTTAGCAACCCAAGCTTACAAAGAAATCATTAAAATAGAAAAGAACTTAGGTTTCAAGATATCAAAGGTTCATGAAACATGATAGCTTGCACTTGTAACTTGAAACATAATGTTTACTCACATTTGTAATATGAATACGGTGTTTACTCACTTTCTGGTTCCTTTACTCCTAGTACTTGTAGCCCTTGACTTCTAATAGTCCTCAAGCTCTATTATTCATTACAATTAATCACTTAGTATTTACTTAACATCATGCTATCTTATCCCATCACTACTCTATGCACATACAACATTCTCATAAACTTGGAGTGGCACTAAAAGTGCACTTATCACTTATACACATCATGTTGACTTTTAAAGTATTACACACTTAGCCTTTATAGGGCCACATGAAAAAACATTACAGCCCATACCAAGACTTTTCTAAAGTCAAACACAATATATCACGATCAATAGCATTCAACTTAGTATACTTCACACTTTCATACATGTCAACTTAACAAGTAGACTTTCAAGGATCATGCTTAGCCCTTATAACCAATTCATTCAATCAATCTCTTCATCAATTCAAGATCGTTAATTTATTATCATGTTATCATACAACCTACTTCCATATTATCCAATCACATTCACATATTAATCACAACATAAGGTTAAGATACCTTAAGTTTACCAAATTACCTGTAGCCTTGTCTAAAGTCATTCCTTCAACCAACATGCAATTTGATCAACAAAACACATTACATACAAATTATAAACATTGGGATAAGAATTTCAATCTAGGCCAAATGCCCTTTAAAAGAGAAAACTGAATTTTCTTACTTCTCGCACTTTTTATCTATTACAGTAATATGTAGAAACATGGTTTGAACCAAGATTTTTCATGTAATAAAAAAAATCATTTTAGAACATAAAGATATAGGAATTGGCACATATATAAATCCATATGCATGAAAATTTCCAATTTTAGGTTTTAGGATGAAAAACCATGAGTTTGCTTGTTTATGGTACTTTTTGGTCATTATAGCAATATGTAACCATGTGATTCAAACCATTATTTTCCATTTAATCACAATAATTATTAGTTTAGAACACTAATATAGACTAATCAGCAGCCATGGACAATTCTCATGCATGAAAATTCCAAGTTTAGGGTTTAGAGGGAAAATCATGAGTTTTCTAGCTTTCTAGTATTTTATGATCATTACAGTAATATGTAAACACATGATTTAAATCATTATTTTTCATCCAAACAAAACAAATATTAGTTTAGAATTTCATCATACACAAATTGGAAGTCACATACATATATAATCATAGAATTTTCTAACTTTCAAGTTTTAGAACGAAAACCTTGAATTTTCTTATTTTTCAAAACTTTTCTGTCATTACAGTAATATCAAGAAATACAATTTAATCCAATATTTTTCCTCTAAACACATCAAAAATTAGTTTAGAATTCAATGATGCAGAAATTGCCCCCTCCCCCCCCCCCCCCCCTCTTTATTGAGTTTATGCATAAAAATTTTAATTTTAAGTTACAGGACTCACCTTTGGAGAAATCGCATAGGAAGGTTGGTGTTTTCAGTAGAGAAATTAATTTCTCTATCAAAAATTCTCCCAAACTATTTTAAATCTATAGAATTCAGTAGATACTCAGTTCACATTAATTTTCTCATAATTTATTTCATAGAAATCATATAAGAATTTGAAAGAAAAGAAAAACTTACGAATGTAGTCAAGAAATCGCAAAGTTGAAGGTGTTTTGTGAATTTCAATAGAGAGAATGATTTTAAGAGAATTTTTCTACTAAAATAATGAAATAACATAGTGATGGCTGCTAGAATGAAGGGATGGCCAAAATTCCCTTTACATATTTAGGGTTTTGGACAATTTCCAAGATTACCCTGGATAGGCTAGGTTAGGAGTATTTTAGTGTAGTGGGCTTTTGGGTATTTGGGCTTTTTATTTAATTTAGGGACTGATTATGGTAACTAAAAATAAAATATTTTTCTTATTATTTTCATTAAAATTTTGCCCCAAAACATTTATTTAAAAATATTTTAAAAATACTCATAAAATTATTTTATGCTTAAAAATTGCCTTTTTGCCTAAAATTCATTTTATGAAAAAAAAATATTTTTTTCATGCTAATGCACTTCATATAAATCATTTATTTCACACTAATAATTCATATTAGGCATACTAAAATTAATTTAACATGCCACATACTCATGAATCACATTAGACATGAATTTTCATAAAATCACATATTTTGTCACAACAATTCTAAATTCAAGCAATTTGGTCATGAAAACTCCTAGAGTAGGTGTTGGTTGTTACACCAAGTCTAGCATCAGCAGGCCAATAATGATGAACAACAACTTCAAAATAAAGCCAAATTTCATACAAATGATATGGCAACACTGCAAGTTTGATGGGTTTCCCGATGAGGATCCCAACACTCACCTGGAGAATTTCTTAGAGATTTGCGACACTTTTAAGATCAATGGAGCATCAGATGATGGTATATGGTTAGGATTGTTCCCTTTTTCTCTTATGCAGTGGCCCAAGAAATGGCTCAAGTCTTTTCCACCTACTTACTTCACTACTTGGGACTAGTTGGTTAAGAAGTTTTTGGAGAAGTACTTCCCACCCTTAAAGATAGCAAATTTCAAGAATGACATCTTGTCATTCCTACAATAATATGGTGAGACACTATATGATGGCTGGGAAAGGTATAAGAATTTGCTGAGGAAGTGTCCATATCATGGGCTTCTACTGTGGCTATAAATTCAAACTTTTTACAAGGTTTGAATTACACAAGCAAGCAAGCCATAGATGCTGCAGCTAGTGGTTCTTTTAATAGCAAGACTCTTGAACAAGAAAGGGATTTGATTGAAGACATGGCTTTAAATAACTATCAGTGGCAAGTCCTAAGGGAACAAGAAAGATTGAGAGTAGGTGGTTCGCATCAATTGGACCCCATTGTAGCCTTGACAGTGCAATTGGAGGCAATGAATAAGAAGATTGATTTTTTAGCCTCCTCTTCAAGGAAGTTAGTTCAGGTGATGTCATGTGATTGGTGTGTGGGTGGACACCAAAGCCACGATTGCCAGAATGACAATAATTTTGCTAGGTAGAAGCAAGTGGATTATGGCAACATGCCTAAATAATAGCAGAACAACCCCTACAGTAATACATACAATCAGGGGTGGAGGGATCATCTGAATTTCTCATGGAATAACCAGAATAATCCAAGACCTCCACTTGGATTTCAGCAACCCCAACAACAACAACAAGTATGTAACAACCCACACACACCCTAGGAGTTTTCATGACCAATTACTTGAATTTAGAGCTATTATGACAAAATGTGTGCTTTTATGAAAATTCGTGCGTTATGAGATTGATGAGTATATGGCATGTTAGATGAGTTCTAATGTGCATAATATGAATTATAAATGTGGAATAATTAATTTATATGAAGTGCATACGCATAAAATAATTTATTTCACATAAATTGAATTTTCATGCACAAAGCGATTTTTAAGCATAAAATAATTTTTATGAGCATTTTGAAAATATTTTTAAATAAATATTTTGGGGGGAATTTTAGTGAAAATAATAAGAAAAATGTTTTATTTTTAATTATCTATAATCAGCCCATAAAATAAATAAAAAGCCTAAATTCCTAAAAGCCCACTACACCAAAACACTCCTCACCTAGTTCATTGAGAGTAATCTTGGAATTGCCTAAAACCCTAAATATATAAAGTGAATTTTAGCCAGCCCTTGCTTCTAGCAGATATCATTCTGTTATTTCATTATTTTGGCAGAAAAATTCTCTCAAAATCATTGTCTCCACCAAAATTCGCAAAATACCTTCAAACCTTGCGATTTCGTGACCGTATTCGTAAGTTTTTCTCTCCTTTCAATTTATTATTTGATTTCTATGAAAATAATTATAAGAAAATTATTTTGAACTAAGTATTTATTGATTTCTACTAATTTATTTTAGTTTAGGTGAATTTTAGAAAGGGAAATTAATTTCTCTACCGAAAACACCAACCTTTCTACGCGATTTCTTCAAAGGTGAATCCTACAACCCAAAATTGAAATTTTCATGTGTAAACATTACAGGGCGGAAAATTTCACTTTATTTTGTTCTAAATGGATTTTTGATGTGTTTGGATGAAAAATATTGAATTAAATCATATTTTTTCATATTATTCTAAAGACTGAAAAGTTTCGAAAAATAAGGAATTCATAGTTTTCATCTGAGAACTTACAAGTTGGAAAATTTCATGTGTACATGCAAGTATGGATGCTGATTTATACATATTGAAATTCTAAATTGAATTTTTTTTATGATTGAATGAAAAATAAAGATTTAAATCACATGTTTACATATTATTGTAATGATCGAAAATTACCGAAAACAAAAAAGGTTCATGGTTTTCACCGAACACCTAAAGTTGAAAATTTTTCATGCATATGAATCTATATGGGTGCCAATTCCTACTTGTTCATATTCTAAAATGACTTTTGTTTTGATTACATGAAAAATCTTGGTTTAAACCATGTTTTTACAAATTACTCTAATGGACGGAAAGTGAAAAAAGTAAGAAAATTCAGGTTTTCTCTTTGATAGTATGTTTGGCCTACATTGGAATTTTTATCCTAATATTTATAATTTTTACATAATGTATTTTAATAATTATTGACATGTATGAATGATAAATGGTTAAATTGCATATTGGTTGAAGGAATGACTCTAGACAAGGCTAAGAGGCAAATTGGTATACTTAAGGTATTTTAACTTTATGTTGTGATTAAAATGTGAATGTGATTGGATAATATAAAAATAGCTTTTATGATCAGTTAATAATGAATTAATAATCTTGAATTGATGAAGAGATTGATTTAATGAATTGGTCATAAGAGATAAGCATGACATTTGAAAGGCTATTGATAAGTTGACATGTATGGAAGTGTTAAGTGTACTAAGATGATTGTTAAAGTGAATTGATATTAAGATCATGACATTGTGTTTGACTTGAGAAAAGTATTAGTATAAATTAAAATGTGATTTCATGTGAGCTATAAAGGCTAAGTGTGAAAGACTTTTAAAGTCAACATATTATGTGCAAGTGATGAGTGCACATCTATGTGCAACTCTAAGTGTATGTGAATGTTACATATGCATGGGGTAGTTATGGAATAGGATAGCATGATGATTAAATAAATACTAAATATTGAATTAAATATTATGTTAGAGCTTGAGAAATATTAGAGGTTCATTGCTTCAAGTAATAGGCATAAAGGAACCACAAGATGAGTAAACATTATGTTATTATTACAAGTAAGAGCTAGCATGATATGTGACTCTTTGTTATTCTTGAAACCTAAGTTCTTTTCTACTTTTAATTATAATTACATGATTTTTTTGTTAAGGTTGGGTTGCTAAGGGACAATTGGTCTAAAGCCATTATTGTTGTTCAATGATATGAAAGATCCTTTATAGTTGTTACCTTACCTTATTTTCTTTTTGGAATCACACTATTAATCTCTTGTTTGATAAGTTGAACTACTATTGCCAATGTGCTACATGCTTTTACCTTTAATAAGTGCTATTGTTATAAGTGATTACCATTAGCTCTAGCTATGGTATCTCTAACCCTATATGCAAAAATCCTTATGCCAATGTGGGTAATCATCGAAACTTGTGCATATAGTTTTAACCCGATAGATAGGGGTTATGTATCCATCTCAACTAGAAGGGGTAGTTCTAGCCGTGGAGCCTAATCAACTTCATGCTTCTCTATGTGATAAGAGTTGGAATTTGTTTTAAAGCCACCTCTCCTATATGTGTTCGAGTGATCATGGCAACAGCCTTCACTATATGTGTTATGTGTTATAAGTGTGGTTTCTGCAAACCTTGTTAAATTTCAAACTTTGATTCATGAATTGTAAAACATGAACTATGTATTATAAGCTATAGGTTTCCTTTTTAAAAAGGGATATATACTATCGTATGTGCCATATTGTTTACTCATTGAGATCAACTATCTCACCCATTTTCCTTATGTGGTTCCAAGTGAGTAGTATGAGAAGGCAAGGCAATGGCTTAAGCATCCTACTTCGCTTGGGGAATTCCTTGTCTAAGATAATTAGTTTAATATGTTATGAAGAGCTATCCTTAGATGCTCGAAGAATATTTATTTTGGGATGTTTATTTTGAAATGTTATCTTTTGAGGTTTTAGTTGGATTCTAAATATTGTTTTCTTATGGATTTTATTTGAAGTAAATTTTTATCATTCTTCTGCAACTAAAGATTTTCCTATAAATGGCTTAATTGGGTTATTGCATGAGGTTTTGGTATGATCCAAGGCATGATTTGTATAAGTATAAGGGGGTTCTACAGGTGTGAGTGACCTTATATCTCCCTATGTTCTAGGATCTTCATGTCTCTAAAATTGGGATCTAACAAAGCAGCTCCTCTAAAAAAGAGTAGTTTGGAAGAAACGATAGAGAAGTTTGTAGTTGCTTTTGAAACTAGGATCCAATCAAATGAGATAGCTTTAAGGAACTAATAAGCCTCCATCCATAATTTAGAAAATCAAATGGGGCAAATTGCAAAAAATTCTGAGCGAGAGACATCAAGGTAGTTCGCCTAACAACACTAAGACAAATCCAAGGGAGCAGCTTAAGGCGATCACTTTGAGAAGTGGCAAGGGTTTAGAAGATGTTGAGAAGCAGAAAGTGATGGTACAAGTTGAGGGTGATGAGGCAAAGGGAAAGAAAAGTAAAGAAGAGGAAGTGGTCAAGCCTACCCCTATAGTTCCAAATTTCAAGCCTCGCATTCCTTATTTGGCGAGGTTAAATCAAAATTAGATGGATGCTTATTATAGTAAGTTCTTAGAACTCTTGAAGTAATTACATATCAATATTCCTTTGTTAGATGCTTTTTTGTAAATGCCAAAGTATGCAAAATTTTTGAAAGAATTGCTAACCAAAAAGAGAAAGCTAGTGGAAGTATCTGTGGTTTAGTTATCGGAGGAGAGCTTAGTGATTATCTGGAAACTACCAAACAAACTCAAGGACCCAAGGAGTTTTACTATCCCTTACTTGTTAGGTAGTTTACAAATTGATAGAGCTTTAGCAGACCTTAGGGGTAGTGTTAACGTTATGCCCTATAAGGTTTTCAAGAAATTGGGTTTGGGAGAACCAAAGCCAATACATATGAGTATTCAGTTGGTGGACAAGTCTGTTATATACCTTAAAGGTATCATTAAGGATGTATTGGTCAAGGTTGGTCATTTTATTTTTCTTATGGATTTTATAGTGTTGGATATGGATGACAATACTGAGAACTCACTCATTTTATGTAGACCTTTCCTAGCCATAGCTAAGGCCATCATTGATGTCAATGATGGTAAGTTGACACTTTGACTGAGTGAGGAACAAGTCATTTTCCAAATTCCTAAAATCTCTCATCATACACTTACACTAGATAATGTTTATTCTTTGGAAAACATAGTTGAGCATGAAACAATGAATCATATGTTTGATGCTTTTTAAAAGAAATCTTTAAAGTGTGTTGTTTTGCAGGAAATTGAGAAGGACAGTTTTTGAAATTGATGGGCCTTTGGTTCATGTTAAGGATGAGAAAATAAAGGAGGCATCTATGGGAAGAGAAAAGAAGACATTTAAGTTTAGGCTAAGTAAGCAAATAAAGAGAAAATGAAAGTCTTTAATGGATGTTTAGGTTTGGTTATTAAACTCTAAAGCATTGAATTTTCTTCAAAAGCTCAAACTTCAATGTTGTGGATCCTTCAGGATCAATAAATTCTTTGCATGTGAGTCAGGTAAGATACTTCACCCTAAAAAGGGTAAATTTCAAAATCATTCAAGAAAAATTAAACTTTTTAAGGTGGGATGAGCAATCACCCTAATCGTCCAGCTAAGACAACATTAAAGAAGTGCTTGGTGGGAGGCAACCCACCATTTTTAATGTTTTTGTGTGTTTTTGTTACATTTTCTCTCAAATTTATTAAGCTTAATGATTTAAGGGTAATGCACTTTAGGTATTTTATTGTGATGTAGGAATTGGTTGAGAAATTTTGCTAACTGTGTGGAAAATTTACATTCTGGCATTTTACACTATAGTCACACTACCTAGAACATGGGCATATGACTGCTCGTGTGGTGAGTTCATTGTATTCTGCCATTTTGGGGTATTGTCACATAGGCACAATCATTTGGAGCTACACGGGTGTGCAGTGGCCTGTGTCTCAAGTAAATTCAATTATACCATTTTGGGCCTTCATCACACAGGTAAGGTGTAACAACCCACACCCACCCTAGGAGTTTTCATGGCAATTTCTTAAATTTAGAGTTATTATGACAAAATATGTGCTTTCATGAAAATTCATGTGTTATGTGATTGATGAGTATGCGGCATGTTAGATGAGTTCTAATATGTAATATAAATTATTATGGTGAAATAAGTGATTTATATGAAGTGCATAGGCATAAAATAACTTATTCCACGTAAAGTGAATTTTTATGCACAAAGCGATTTTTAAGCATAAAATAATTTTTATGAGTATTTTTAAAATATTTTTAAATAAATATTTTGGGGGGAATTTTAATGAAAATAATAAGAAAAATATTTTATTTTCAATTACCTATAATCAGCCCACAAATTAAATAAAAGGCCCAATTTCCCAAAACTTACTACATCAAAACACTCCTAACCTAGCTTATTAAGGATAAACTTGAAAATTTCATCCAAAACCCTAATAGTTAAGCTAAAATTTGGCCCCATGAGTTTAGACATTCACCATTCTATTTTCTATCATATTTCCGGCAGAAAATTCTCTCAAAAATGTTCTCTCAATTGAAATTCACAAGGTACCTTCAAACCTTGCTATTTCGTAATCGTTTTCGTAAGTTTTTCTCTCTTTTTAATTTACTACTTGATTTTTATAAAACTAATTAGGAAAAAATTATTTTGGGCTATGTATTTACTGATTTTGTATTGATTAATTTTGTCCTAGGTGAGTTTTCGAAAGAGAAATCAATTTTTCTATTGAAAACACAATCCTCTCCGCGCGAATCCTCCAAAGGTGAACCCTAAAACTCAAAGTTGGAATTTTCATGCATAAATACATGGGGGGGTGTTGCTGATTTGTACATATTTGTGTTCTAGATTGATTTTTGTTATGTTTAGATGAAAAATATTGATTTAAATCATATTTCTATATATTACTATAATGATCGAAAAATACTAAAAAGCAAGAGAACTCATGATTTTCACCCTATAATCCAAATTTGGAATTTTCATGCATATGCATTACCAAGGGCTACCAATTCCTATATGTGTTTGTTCTAAAATGATTTTTGTCATGTTTACATGAAAAATATTAGTTTAAATCATGTGTTTACTTATTACTATGATGACGGGAAAGTACTGAAAAAAAAGAAAGATTCATTAGTTTTCATCCTAAAACCCAAAGATGGAAAATTTTCATGCATATATATACATATGGGTTTTGATTTGTGAAATGAAGTATTCTAAAATGATTTTTGTTTTATTTACATGAAAAATATTGGTCTAAACCATGTTTTTGCATATTACTATAATGAACAGAAAGTGCGAAAAGTAAGAAAGTTCATGTTTGTTCTTGATGAAAGTGTTCGACCTACATTGGGATTTTAATCCCAATGTCTATAATTTTTATATGATATATTTCAATGATTATTGGCATGTATACATTAATGATAAATGATTTAATTACATGTTGGTTGTAATTACTATATTGTGATTAATATATGAATATGATTAAGTGGCTTATGAATTAGGCTTTATGATGTGTTGATTGTGGATTAATGACCCTTAAGTGACTATGGGATTGATTGTATGATTTGGTCAAGAAAGATAAACATGACTCTTTAAGATTACTTATTAAGTTGATATATACAAAAAGTGTTAAGTGTACTGAGTTAAAATGAATTGATACTAAGATCATGGTATATTGTGTTTAACTTTAGAATAGTCATAGTACGAATTATGATATGTTCTCATGTGAGCCTATGAAGGCAAAGTATGCAAGACTTTGAAAGTCAACATGTTATGTGCAAGTGATGAGTGCACTTCTAAGTGCAACTCCAAGTTTATGTGAATGATATATGTGCATGGGGTGGTTATGGAATAGGATAGCATGATGTTAAGTAAATGCTAAGTATTGAATTGTAATGGTGATAGAGCTTAAGGACTATTAGAAGTTTAAAGGGCTACAAGTACTAGGAGCAAAGAAATCACAAGGTGAGTAAACATTATGTTCAAGTTACAAGTACAAGTATTATGTTATGTGAACCTTTGATATCTTGAAACCTAAGTTTTTTTCTACTTTTAATTATGGGTAAATGATTTCTTTATAAGCTTGGGTTGCCAAGGGACAATTGGTCTAAAATAGTTTTTGATTATTTAATGATATTAATACCCTTTGTGAATTGTTGCATTTCCCTATTTTCTTTCTAGAACCACACTATTATCTATCTTTTGTTCAATAAGATAAACTGCTATTGCTATTGTGCTACATGTTATTGCTTTTTTAAGTGCTATTATTATAAGTGATTGCCATTAGCTCTAGCTATGGTACCCATAAACCTTTTATATAGAAATCCTTGTACCGATGCGGGTAATCATCGGAACCTATGCACATGGTCATAACCCGATGGATAGGGGCATAGTATCCACTTCAGCTAGAAGGGGCGATTCTAGTTATAGAGCCTGATTAATTTCACAGCTCTTTATAAGTTACAAGTTAGGAGTTGGAATTTGGTATGATGTCACCTCTCCCTTGAATGAATTAAGTAGGGTCTTCACTCATTAGTGAATTGAGTAAGGTCTTCACTCACAAGGAATAAGTGTGATTTTTGTGAACCTTATTGAATTGGAAACTATGTACCATGAGCCATGAGTCATGAATTACAAATCATGAACTATGTGTTATATGCTGTGGGCTTTTTAAAGGGATATATAATATTGTTTAAAGCTATATAGTTTACTCATTAAGTTCATCTATCTCACCCCTTTTCCTTATATGGTTCCAGGTGAGCATTATTAGGAGGCAAGGTGATAGCTCAAGTAACCTACTCTGCTTGGGGGATTTCCTTGTGCAAGTTTATTTCCATACTATGATGTGATGAGCCTCTAGACGCTCCGAGAATCATTATTTTGGAAGTCTTATTTTGGAACTTTATGTTTGATGACTTATTTTAGAGTAATAAAAATGTTCATTTACTTTTGGGATTGTGTTTAAAGTATAATTAACTGTTCTTCCGCAACTAAAGGTTTTTCCTTATAAATGATTTAATTAAGTTAATGCGTGAGGTTTGGTATGATCTTAGGCTATGTTCTTAGGTGTACGAGTGGGTTCTATGGGCGTGGGTGACCTTATGTCTCCCTATGTTCTACGATCATCATATCTCGGAAATTGGGATGTGACATGAGGTGCATAGAGAGTCATGGCTGTGTTATAGACCATTTCAATTATGCCAAAAATGGTCATGCTACATGGGCTTACACACAACTGTATAGGTGACCGTGTGGATGGAGATTATAAAAGGCAACTCCTATTTCAAAACACACACACGCATGATTTTATTTCATAATCAAGCAATTCCCCCTTACTTCTTCACTCAAATCTCACTCTCCCATACACAATTCATAGAGTATCACCTCTCATTCACTCTCATTGTGTCATATTGCATCAAATTGTAGGAGTTTTAAGTCAAGTTCTTCCATTCCCATTCAAGTTGTGCATTTGCTTTTGTGAACAAGTTTGAGTTCATTTATTCTTTTTTCTCTTAATTTCTAATTAATTTTTCAATTATGATTGTTCATTATGATGTTTTGAATGCATGTGTTCTCCTGATTTGCAATTATTCAATAGTGAATAGGTTTGGATTTTTCCATTATATGATTTAAGGTTAGAAGTGATTTACTGAAATAATTAGTGTGAATTTATCATAAACTTAAGCTCATCTCAATGGAATTTTGACATAGAGAATGCCATTTCCATTTCACTTGATGGTTTTAATGTTTGCACTAGAAATTATAGATTGGGTGAGTTTAAATGGTGGTGTTTGATTGAGGATATTTTAACCATGCAATTTCAGTAATTTTGTTAGTGGATTTATCAAGCTTTGAATTGCATGATGGAAATGGGTGTGCTTGGCTTAATATAGACTATTGTTGGTTGTACATGCTTTAGTTGTATTGTGTTTATTTTAAAATGATCACTTAGCCTTGCTTTGTCAATTAACATATTCTTTCCACAACCTAGCAACTTGTTTTATTAAGTTTTTAGGTAACGATTGTTTTGAATTGAACTTACACATGGTCTATTGTCTAAATTTTATTGTCTATACTGAATTGGTTTGTCTAGTGCAATATAAGTATTCTATTCGATGAATTGCATTGAGTTGGGTTTGACATTGTGGTTAGTTGGTTGTTTTATACAGATTTGGTAATGGTTAGGTTTATACCGTTACCATGCCAAAATTTTCTTTAAACTAATGACATTGTTTGTGGTTTGTGCTTTGGTTTTTGGTTTTTGTTATTTATTTTGCAGTAATAGGACTAAAGAAAACCACACCTTTCAAATGACCAGCTAAGCTACTAGCTAAGAGTGCAACAAAAGGGACCAGCACTTCTCAACCACCTGTCCTTCCTAACTTGAAGTTCAATAAAGATCATCCTTGTGCTCAATTCACCAAAGATAAGGCTAGGGACTGGATGGTTATGTTAGCAAATAAACCCTTTGCACCACACTTGGTAATTGATTGGAATTCTTTAGAAGGTAGTGGTTTGGAGCAGGAAATCAAGTTTATGGTGAATTAGCCAGGGTGGAAGAAATTATTCTAGATAGATGAGTTAGCTTAGAGAGAGCTTACCCTAGAATTTTACTGTTCACTAGAGTTTGGCAAGAGTGTTACTAGGGTGAGCAAGGAATGCCTTAAATTTCAGCTTGGTGGTCAAGACATTCATTTTAGTTGTAATTTGGCAGTAAAGATGAACCTTTACACTGAGGTTGAGCTTAAAACTAATGTTTATCATGGCTCAGATGTGGGTTTCACAACTATGGAGAAGTCTTATTAAGTGTGGAGCCAGTATACTTCAATAAAAGGACAATGGATATTAGGAGTTTCCATAACATCACAATTTCAGTCTTTTACCATGAGAGTTATTCACCACTTGTTGGCACACACTATAATTGCTTGGCTTAGTAGTATAGGCCACGTTATAGGGATGGACTTGTTTTTCTTGATGTGTATGGCAGAAAACCACTAATGTAATGTTGCACATGCTCTCATATACTTCTTTTACAAGCAATCAAAGAAGGATTCCAAGGGAGGATTATTTGGGGGAGCCTACATCACTGGGCTTGCTAAGAATTTAGGAGTATTTAAAGGTCTCTTAGATGGCATTTGATGATTTGCCTTTGCCACTAAACAAGAGTACCTTCACTAGGCTGGACAAAAAGCTGAGACCCTTGAAGCCAAAACATGCTCCTCCACCACCCTTTGAGTACATTGATCCTTTAGCACCAGGTCCTTCTACTACAATTGGTCCTTCTTCTTCTTCTATGGCTTGTCCTTCTAGTTTCAATGCTGCTCCACCTTTCATCGATTAGAATGCTGCTATTGGTTGCATTGAGTGGTATGATAGGAAGCCCACAGACTTTGAGTGCCAAATGTGCAATATAGAGAGTAAGTTAGGGAAGATAGACCTACAGCAACAACATTTGGAGACTATTCAGATATCAATGATGGATGCGATTCAGGAGACCCACAGCATCCTTATGGCTAGATTAAGAGGCAGAGCAGCGGGATTCCACGATTGAATATTGGAAGCATGAGCATTTTGAGCCATCGACTGCATAACCACCTTCTCCATCTAATGCTGTTGAGTTTTCTGGTGATGAGGCTAAGGATGAGGAGGATGTCTGAGATGAGTTTAGCGATTTTGATGATATGGAGGATTAGTTCCTCCCAGTTATCTTGCTTACCCTTTTATTTATCTTATCTTTCTTATTTTTCTTATTTTCTTTTATTTTTGGATACTGCACTGCTTATTTTGAACTCCGTTTTTATTTTTTTATTTTCTTTTTGGATTACAGTTATTATTTTTTATTTTCTTTATCTTCTTTTGAAGCAATCACCTCTAGTCCATAGCATATATTAACGTGTCATGGATTATGGATCAGAATTCCTACAGGCTATATTAATGATAGGGTAGTTCTTTCTTTCTATCTCTCCTCTTGTTTTTCTTTGTTTTGCACACATTGGGGATAATGTGTAAATTAAGTGTGGGGGAGGGGTATTACTTTATTGATTGATTAATATATTATTTGACTTATTCCTTCTTTTTGCCCTGTTTTAATTCAAGCTAGTAAATTATAATAATGGTATGAATTGGAATGATCTCTCTTTAGCTGATAATTATGACTTATTTTTATATGGCAGTTACTTGTTTAGGTTTGGCTTGATTGACTTGATCATTGGCTGAGGATTGAGTATGGTAGTCATAATTAGGGAATTAATTTGACCTAATTTGCATGATTGGAGTGTGAACCCTTAGTTACATTTTTTAGAACATTTTGATTCCTTATTTACTTGAGTTAAGCTTAGTAAGGCATATGATAACTCTACATTATTAGAGTTATTTTATGTGTTTAAACTTAAATTTTAGCTCAATTCTCAAGAATGCAATAATATTATTACTTATTTTGAGAAATAAGCAGTTCTACAATTTATAAATAAATTATAACATATTTTAAGTATTTTTATTTTATTTTTGCATATCAAAATGATGCCACAATGATGTAATAAAATAAAAGATGCAAGCGATTATGTCATAAAAATAAATGATGCAAACAATGATTCAAGTTTTCAATCCATGAAAAATAAATTCAATGGTTGGTGGCCAAAATTCAATAGTTGGTGGCCAACCTAACCATTTTTGAATATTGATGAAGGAATTCAATGGTTGGTGGCCAACCTAACCATCAATGTTGAATATTTTATGTAAGAATTTTAATGGAAGTTGAATTCTTCCACCAAACATGCCTATAAATACCATGCTTGGAAAAGGAAAATAGCATCAAGAAATCCATCAAAAAAATATTTAGAGAGAAAAAAATATATTAGTTTTCTTTTTTGTTATTTTTATCAAGAGAAGTTTTGGAGCTCATATTCATCAAAGATTGTATTCCAAAAAGAGTTCTTTCTAAACTTTACTCTTGAATTTAATTTTAAGTTGTTATTATGTTTATTGTTAATTTAATTGTTTCTACCATTTTATGTTTATTGTTAATTTAATTGTTTCTTCCTTTTTAATTATGAATCGGTAAGTTTATTTTTCTAGAATTTAGATGTAATCTTTTGATTTACATATAATTATTTATATTTAATTAATTAGGTTTGATTGTTGGAATTAATCTTTTATCTTAGAACTTAATGCTTATAATTAATTAGCCATTAATTGCATGATTTAAGATATTGTGTGAAGTAGCGAGAGTGGAAACACAATATTAGTTTATTAAGATAATTGACCTAGGGAATGTATTACTTAGAGATAAGAATACTCCTTTGTGATTATTAAAAGGATTTCCATAAAACTTAATGGGTTTGTGTTAATTGCTTATGATCACAAGAGCAAATGTAAGGTTAATATGAATACACATGTTGTATCTTGAGAGAGAACATCATATAATTTAGGGAAATCTAATTATTAATTCCAGCAAAAAATAATCCATCTAAAGATTATAAAGAAATCATATGTGATCAATTGATGAGTTCTAAATCATAGACCTTTAATCTTATTTTCATATTTATCATCATTTATTTACTTGAATTTCACTTTAGCTTAAAATATAAAATCTCATAATTGATTTTCTAAATAATAGAGTAATTTTAAAATTGGTACTTGACAAACCCTTCCTCATGGGAATGATACTCACTCATCACTTTATTACTTATAAATGATCTGTGCACTTGCAGAAATTGCACAACAAGTTTTTAGCGCCGTTGTTGAGGAAGGCGACTTTTGACAATATTAATTGATTTGATATATTCTATTAATTTAGACATTTTATGTTTTTAATTCTTTTTATTACTATTTTTTTTTTTGTTGTGTTTGTAGATTTTGTTCATGGATTTTAACAATTTTCAGCAGTGGACTTCTTATCCAAGTCCGAAATGGGGTTACAACAAAAGTTAGTATTATGACCAAGGATATTATTAAAAACTGACTTCCAAAACAATTATGGGTGGAATGAAAGACAAGGTATACCACCAAGTTAAGAGAAGTCATCCCTTGAACTTACATTAGAGAGGTTCATAAATTCCACTTATGATGAGGATATGCTATATAAGGAGGAAAAGTCATCTCTTGAGCTTACGTTAGAAAAATTTTTAGAATCCACTGAGAAAATGTGTAAGAATTGGGAGGAGAAAGACATATTAGATGCCAAAGACAATGAGTTGACTAACAGCTATAAAAGAATTGAAGAGAAAATTAGAGCGATGGTCAATTATGTGGAGTCAAATCAAGGCAACTTCCAAATTCACATTAAAGTGGACACATTAGAATAGAGCATGTAAGGATGTTTAAGGGATGATGTCTCATTAGAAGACAAGTATGGTGAGGAAAATGGTGATGTAAGGCATATGGGATACTATGAAGATGATGATTCAATTGAGCAGTCCCATATTGAAAAATTTGAAAAGAAAGAAGTACAAAATACTGGGGAGACCATTTCATATTTTGAGTGGTCAATGATCCATGAAGATGACTTCTTTTCTGATGATAAAATGGTCAATAGATGTATTGATGAGTTCTCTAGTGAGGAGAATGAAATACATGAGAACAATGAGAATGAAACACTAGATTTGGAAAGCTCTATCTCTTCCAATATTCCAATATCTCTACCTTCCATCCCAATCCAAATTTTCACCCTAATTCAAACACCCACCCATCCATTACCTCAAATTCCATCAGTTGATATCCATCCCACAACCGATCTTACACTGTTACCATCTTTCTCTATGTGCTCAATTGTGGGAGAATCAAGTATTTGGCCAGTTCTTGTATCTTCCAAACCTTATTTAGAAAGGGAACTTGGTTTCATTAAGGTTATGGAGAAAAAGGTAAGCGAATTTGGATGGAGAGTCTCAAAGTTGCAAGAGGTGCATGTAGATGAAGTGCAGAATTTGCTGAATTCTGAAGCTGAAAAATTAATAAGTCCATAGATAAATCTGTATGATCTTGTGCCTGGCAAGATTAAATTGAAGTTTCCAAGCCGTAGAGCGACAAAGATACATCTTTTACTATTTATAATGAAGTGGAGGAGCAATGAGAGCTACAATCTTTGCAGATTGCTCTTCATTCTGAAATATGGGGGCAAACAACAAGATGAAACCTCCAAGTCCATGGATGAAGATGGATAACATTAATGTCTAGTTAATACGACGTTAAAGAAGCGCTTTTTGGGAGGCAACCCAAGTTATTTGATTTTATTGTTTATTTTATTATTTACTTTCAAAATTTTTAATTCCTATTAATGTGTTTGGTTCATTGTTTTTAGTGTTTTTAGGTAAGAAGATAAGTGCTGCAGTTTTAGCCTCTTTTGAGAACAAACTTCACTGCATGACTCGGACAAGCTCAAATCAAGCTGGCTGGACTCATTAAAATTGGCGAAAGTCGATCTTTCTGTGATTATTGGGATGATATACTTTGTGTATTATCCTCCTTGATGAAGATCTAGCTATAGTCAAGCTAAAGACTATAAATTAAGCACTTTTGCGAGGCAACCCAAATTTCTAACTTTTTTACTTCTTTTTAAATTTCTTTTGTTCTTTTGTTTGTTTCATTCTGTTTTAATTTTGCTTTAGTGTTGTTATTAAATAGCTTATTAGGAGGAAAAACAAGTTTTCTTTTTATTAGGTTTCTCTTATTTTTGTTTAGTTGTCTCATTGTAAATTTTCTCTTCTATTTTCTTAACTAAGTTAATTAGATATGGAAGTATCTCTTGCAACACTAAAAAATAGGTTTCCAACTCTTTCCCAAGATGCAGTCAGGAAAATTGATGAACGCAGACTGGAAAGAATGAAGGCATTTAGGCGTCTGAATCTTCCTGAGGATATTTGTTGGATCATAGAAGCCAAAGTACGATTGGCAAGTGAGCTGAATGACTCATTTATTAAATATTTGCTAGGTATGGGGAGAAGTTCTTAGTCAAAGAAGAGGAGAGCTAAGAGAATGGGAGTCTGCTACAAGTGTGCAAGATGGAATTGCAGCACACACTGTAGAAACATTGGATTTGCATCTATAAATCGAGAAGACAAAATTAAATTCATAAAGGATGGACTGAGTAAGGAATCTTTGGATAATATCCTATAGATTCTTAAGACGCATCCTTGTGGACAAGTTCAACGTACTCTTTTAGAATTATGGGAACTATTCAAAGAAGAGAAGCAGCATTACAGTCTAGGGAATCTGACGTTAAAAATACCATGTTTGCCAGTTAATAAGAAAATTGGATGGGAAGCTGATCCTCGACTCATAGAAGGCATGTAAGCCGTTACTGGATGTAAAACTAGAGGAAAATGTGCGCCAAAATCACAACTACTATTTATAATTAGGTGTATCATTAACTTTTTTATTTTTCAATGCATTATTTTTTCTACATCTTGAAGTACTTTTTAACTTTTTAGCACCTAGATTTTATTTTTCTTCAGATTTTTCTACTGTCGACAACTTTTTAGTCTTTCAATGTCTACTTTTAGCTTTTCAATATTTTCTTTTTGACTTTTGTGCACATGCTGTAAATTTTTCTACTTTTGTTTGCTTTTTAGTCTTTCAATGTCTATTTCTTTTTAGTTTTTCAAATATTTCTTTTGACATTTGTACACACAGTATTGATTATTTTTATTTTCCTGTCAACAATTATTTTATCCCATTGAACTGTTCTTTTACTCTTCTAGTTTCTTTATATGCACATTCATTATTGTCAATATGCACACAACCCTTTCGAGAGATCTGTAAGAGAAAATGGTAGAACCCTCAATATGCAAATTCAAAACCATTTGTATCTTTTGTAGTCTAAACTCCGACAAGAAAAGAGAGTACTTAATAGCAGCTAATGAACTTGGTAGGATTTTAGCTGAACGAAAAATTGATTTGGTGTTTGAAGGAGGTAGTTTAGGGTTAAGGGGTTGTGTCGCAAGTTCTTCATATATTAGAGGTAGTAAAGTCCTAGGAATAGTTCTAAAATCTTTGGCTTAAAATAAACATAAAACTAGTGAAACTATAGGTAATGAGTTACAAGTTATGAGCATGTACGAACGAATGACATACATGAATCTCAATGCAAATGCTTTTATTGCATTACCTGGTGGTCTAGAAACATTTGAAGATATCTTCACCATTGCATCTTAGACCCAATTAACTGTTCTTCAAAAGCCATTGGGATTACTTAATATTGATGGTTTTTATAATGGTTTGTTATATTTTCTAGATCATGTTGTGGAATAGGGTTTTATAACACTAGTGAGTCGACGCATCGACGCATCCTAGTATCTGCTTCAACTATTGATCAATTAATTGATCAACTACAAAACTTTAAATCTGAATCTGATCCATTTATGGCGCAAGTAGTTTGGCACCCTAGGGCCAGTAGCAGTAAGAAGCGAGGAGTAGATCTGAATCTCCGGTTGTAACTTCCCTAAACTCTTGTAGTTTTTTATCATTTTTTTTTGTTTTGTTTTGTGTGTGTGTTTTTTGTTGCACCTTATCAAGCGAAGTTTTAGATTCGATATACTAAATATAAGATGGCTGAGTAAAGAGTTACTTTGGTACTCTTGATACGCATCTTAAATTTCTGTGATTTTCCTTTTCTAAAAAAAAAAAAACTAACTAGCTAGCTAGCTAACTAACTAATTAAAGAGTTATTTATACAAGATGACAGAGTAAAGGGTACTTTTTGTGCTCTTAATATGCATCTGTATTTTTTTTTCTTTCTTTTTCTAGTTTCCAAAATAAAAAAATTAAAAAAAATTAAAAAAAATGATGTTTTCTTTGTGTGTGATTAGCTTCTCATGCTTGCTTTTAGTGTTGTTTCAAGATGTTTTACAGGAAGCAAGGAAGTGGAATGCATATCATGCTTATAATTTGGAATCCACTTTTCTATAAGAATGAGTATTTTCTTTCTTTTGGTTTGTTTCTTTGATATTGAGGACAATGTCCATTGCAAGTTTGGGGGAGGTTTAGTTTGTTTTTTGTTTTCAATCATTTCTTTTGTGTTTTAATGAATAAATTTAAAATTTTTACTATTTTATTGATAAAATATGCTTGTGTTAAATAATTTGATGAAAAGTCAATGATAGATTATAATTGGTATTTGTGAACAATTTATTAAAGTATTTCAAGTTGAGCAACTATTTTGGGTAAGAAATTAACTTTTATTAAGATTATGTTTTGCTTTGCTTTGCATTATATTGATTACATTGAATTTGTGTATGCTTGCTTAGAGAGGGCTTCTACATATTTTTTATCTTCATTTGCCTCACCTATCTTAGAACATGTTTTTGCAAACTTTTGAGGTGAAATTTTGAATTCATTTTGAATGAGAGATATGATTTAGGCATTGTTTGTTTAGCCTGTTACTTATATCCACCCTTATTTTAATTTTTTTCCTAGTTTACCCCTTTGTGCCTTGTTAATTTTAGCTTTCTTTTCTTTGTTAATTATCCTTAATTGTTCTCTTTTAACCTATTTGTGAGATAATTTTGTCAAGTTTACATTCTAATGAAGAAAAGGGAATTATTGAAGTTTTAAAAGAAAATAAGGATCTCTAATAACTGAGAGTATTATTCAATATAAAAGATCACCTTATGCTTAAAATAAGTTTGGGGGAAAGTAAGAAAATTGAATAAAATAAAAATTAGTATTCTTGCTTATCTTTAGAATAATGTTGTTGGCAAAAAAATAAAAATAAAAAAATAAAAAAATAAAAAAATAAAAAATAAAAAAAATAGAAGAAGAAGAAGGGGGCTTAAAAAAAGAAAACATTGAAGAAGAATGATGCTTAATATGGAAGGGATCCTTCATTAACATAATCCCTTTATTTGAGATATTGATTTTCTTTTGTAAACTTGGCATAATTATCTTACTTTTGTTCATTTAGCCTTTTCTTTGTTTAGCCAAAATACCTTGTGTTAGCCCCATTAAAAGTATAGTCAAGACTTATTGATCTCTCTTAATTTGTGAATTCCATTAGTGGAGATTGTTTGCTTTAATATGCTTATGAGATTTGTACATCTATTTTATATCTTTTGATAGAGGCATTTAAAGTTATTAGTGTGTATATGCCTATCTGAAGTGCAACAATTTCTTTGCGGTTGATTTAATGCATGGTTATTCAACATATAATTGAGATGAGGGTTGTTTTGAACTTGAGATAGAAGCTTGACTTGCAATACTATTGATATATTGTTTGTAAATATTAATTTCTTCAGATCTTAAAAAAAAAATATATATATATATATATATTTCAACATAAGCATGCAAGGATTAAATTTCCAAGCATGCGAGGATTAAATTTCCTCTTTGTGATATTTTATTTTTCTTTGAAATAAATAGTTGGAAATTTAAAGTTTTAAAGGTGTTTGTGGGTATCACCGCTTGAAGCCCTCACGAAAATATAACTCGTCCTCTATGGGACACCCAGAGGTTTAAAGGCTTGTTGCATACGCTAAATGCAATCGTAATTTCCTATGAAAATGGACTAGTTTAGGTTTTGAATTTTCTTTGCTTGAGGACAAGCAAAAACTTAAGTTTGGGGATGTGATAACTCGACATTTTTAGAGTTATTTTATGTGTCTAAACTTAAATTTTAGCTCAATTCTCAAGAATGCAATAATATTATTACTTATTTTGAGAAATAAATAGTTCTACAATCTATAAATAAATTATAACATATTTTAAGTATTTTTATTTTATTTTTGCAGATCAAAATGATGTCACAATGATGCAATAAAATAAATAATGCAGGCGATGATGTCATAAAAATAAATGATGCAAGCAATGATTCAAGTTTTCAATCCATGAGAAATAAATTCAATAGTTGGTGGCCCAAATTCAATAGTTGGTGGCCAACCTAACCATTTTTGAATATTGATGAAGGAACTCAATGGTTGGTGGCCAACCTAACCATCAATGTTGAATTTTTGATGTAAGAATTTTAATGGAACTTGAATTCTTCCACCAAACATGCCTATAAATATCTTGCTTGGCAAAGGAAAATAACATCAAGAAATCCATCAAAAAAATATTTAGAGAGAAAAATTAGATTAATTTTCTTTTTTGTTATTTTTATCAAGAGAAGTTTTGGACCTCATATTCATCAAAGATTGTATTTCAAAAAGAGTTATTTCTAAACTTTACTCTTGAATTTAATTTTAAGTTGTTATTACGTTTATTGTTTATTTAATTGTTTCTCCCTTTTTAATTATGAATCGGTAAGTTCATTTTTCTAGGATTTAGATATAATCTTTTGATTTGCATATAATTATTTATATTTAATTGATTGGGTTTGATTGTTAGAATTAATCTTTTATCTTAGAACTTAATGCTTATAATTAACTGGCCATTAATTGCATGATTTAAGATATTGTGTGAAGTAGCGAGAGTGGAAACACAATATTAGTTCATTAAGATAATTGACCTAGGGAATGTATTGCTTAGAGATAAGAATACTCCTTTGTGATTATTAAAAGGATTTCCACAAAACTTAATGGGTTTGTGTTAATTGCTTATGATCATGAGAGTAGACGTAAGGTTAATATGAATGCACATGTTGTATCTTGAGAGAAAACATCATATAATTTAGGGAAATCTAATTATTAATTCCAGCAAAAAAATAATCCATCTAAAGATTATAAAGAAATCATATGAGATCAATTGATGAATTCTAAATCCTAGACCTTTAATCTTATTTTCATATTTATCATCATTTATTTACTTGAATTTCAATTTAGCTAAAATCTCATAATTGATTTTCTAAATAATAGAGTAATTTTAAAATTGGTACTTGACAAAGCTTTTCTCATGGGAATGATACTCACTCATCACTTTATTACTTGTAAACGATCTATGCACTTGCAGAAATTGTGCAACAGCATACCTAATGTCTTAGGTTTCTTGGCCATTTTTCTTGAAAAAAAAAATAAATGTGTATAAAGGGCTTTGAAAGTTTCTCCATATTCTGTTGATTCTGACTCTTCTAACCAAAGGAGTTAGAATTATGAATACTACTAATAGCCATTTGGATCCGTGATTCTAGCTAAGTAACCAGAGGTCGGCATCACAAATATTTACCTTCACATCAAAAGGCTAGTATGACGATTCAAACAAATCAGGCTCCTTAAATAGTTAAAAAAAAGTGCAATAAAGGTCCAATTGAATGTTAAAGTAAAAAGAAAATCGACAGAGTGGTATGCTGCCAAAGAGAAAATCTTTCATTTCTTACTTTTGTTTGGCTTTTGTTTCTTTGAATTAGATGCCCAATCTTTTAACTCTGGAATTTAGACTTTAGGATTATGAGTTTCATCGCTAAGTTTGAGGTTCTTTAATTTGAGGATCCTTTAATTTGACTGCTATGCTTGAGAATTGGTTTCTGATTGGGAATTTCAAGCCTTACTGATTTTAGTATTGTCAAAACTTTGTTTTTCCTTTTAGCTAGAGAGAGGGTTTTCTTTTCACTTCTATCTATTATTGTGATTTACTTTGCTTGAGGACAAGCAAAAACTCAAGTGTGGGGGAATTTGATAAATGCCTAAATGCTTATGTTTTACCCCTGAATTTAGCATGTTTATTCTTTAAATTGAGTTTAATTTGTTTGTTCTAGTGTGATTTTTACTTCTTTTTAAGAATTTTATGTTTTAAGATGCCATGGAGTAATAAAACCTAAAATGATGTTGTTTTGGTGTAAGAAACAAGCTGATTTTTAAAGCAGAAAAGTCAGAATGATATCACACGAGCCACCACACAGATGTATCTCTAGTTGTGTGGATATTGTTTTTGAAATTCTCATTAAAATTTGGTCAAAATACTTTGGGGCTTATCATACGGGTCATCACACAGCTATGCGTGCAGTCTAGGCAGGATATTCAAGCTAATTTTGGATAGATTTAGAGGGTTTCGAATTCTATCACTTGCAAAATGACTTCTTTAAAGAAAAATCAAGGGTTTGCTGCTAGTTTTGAAGGTGGAGATCCAACTACTTCAAGTTTGGAGTCAAGAATTAAAGATTAGAGTGGAGAAAATCAAATCATTCAACATGGATTTATGAACCCTTAATTTTGCAGCTTCTAGTATGTGTTTGAACCTTAGAAGCACTTAGGCTCAGTGAACAAACTTTCAAAAGCTGAGAACTCTCAAAATGGAAAAATCAAAATATTTATTTTTGGCATTTGAACCCTTTCAAATCATTTAGAACTGAGTAATGAGTACAATACAACTAGAATCGTGTAAAACAGACGAGAAACGAGCAAAAATGAGCGAAAATGGGAAAAGCAAGGGAATTTATACTATTGTCGCATAGCTCTGAGGTGCCATAGAGCCTTCTACAGCACTACCATAGGGGCATCTGTTGTGCCGCAAAGGCTTTTGCGGCAACTGGAGCATGTTTTAGTTTGCTTCTTGCTTCTATGCTTCAAACCTCCTCCTATATATAGAGGGCCTTCCCACACTTCAAGGCAGGAACTTCTAGAGCTTGAAAAGCAATCATTTCAAGCAAAATGCTTTTGCATTTGTTCCTTGCTTCACAAAAAGTTGGGGGGATTTCTCCTTGATTCCTACCCAACTAGTTTGAGGCTTTCTGCCCACCTGTTTGAGGTAAGTCTCTTGCCCAACACTTATGTCCACCACCCAAGGCTAGCTGCTGCCCAAAGCTAGTTGCCGCCTGCCATCCAACACTTGCTGTCGCCTGCCGTCTGAGGCCAGCCGGTGCCCGCCGAGGCTAGCTACTGCCTGCCATCCAAAGCCAGCAACTGCTTGTCATATGAGGCCAGCCGTCTCCCACTGTCCGAGGTAAGTTCCCTTTTCTTTTAATTTTTTGTTGTCTAAATTTCCTTACCTCTTTTAGTTAGTTAATTAAATTGATTCATCTAGATTGCTAGCTAATCAACTCGATAATCAATCAAATTAATTAATTAACTCAACCCTCTTTTAATCAATCAATCAAAACATAATAAAGTGACTAAGCTAAACTAGCCCCTTCGTAAGAAGGGAGAACTGTGTGGGTTTTGATTCTTATTCAAAGGGATATGTAGGCATGCTTGGTTCAGGCATTGAATCCAATTTAAAACTAACCAACATTCCCCCTATCACCTTCTTCACTTACTCTAATTTTGTTTCCTTTACTTTGTTATTAAGCTTAGTTTAGGGAATGTGTGACTGCCCTAGAACCCATAAAGGTTAGAGGAGGTATCCCCTAAGTTTAGATTTCATTGTAATATTAACTCTCTTTATTTTGAATTCTAATTGTGTATAAATTTTGTGGATTCAATGATCATGCATATTATAAACTATTCATGCATTTTAGTTTGTTCATGAAATATATTTTAAGTCACTCTTGTATTAATTGGCCAAACTTATTTTGTTAAAATAAACCAAAAACCTAGTCCCCGAATCCTCTTTGGTTTTGAGGCTAGTGATCCTTTTTCTTTTGGGTTATAATTAGAGTCAAATGGGTTCTTTTCCTTATATTTTCCCAAATAAAAATAAATTAAGATGGCAACTCATAAAAACAAATTTCAAATCTATCAAAGATAAGCTGAGGGCTTCCTCATGAGTTCTTTTTCAAATGAGCATTTTGATTCCCTTCAGCATATTGGACCAGTGCTTGGGCAATGCCTCACAGCTGCGACTCCACTGGGGATGTAACTTTCTTTTAATAAAAGGAAAAATAAATGGACTACTAATTCGTTTAAAAAGAGTTTGGCCTTTTCATATGATTGTGACTTTGCATGCATCACTTGCATAGGCTCTTTGCCATCAACTTAGTTCTATGAAAATAATGGATAGTAAGTAATATTGAGTGGGTAACTCTCTTTGGGTCTATTCGTTGATAGTGAAATCATCCACCCCACAATGAATCCTTTAATCCTTTCAAAGGTGTAAGTAGTATGCACATATTATTAGACCTACACAAGGCTCTTTGACTCATATATGGTTAGGTATATTACTGCTTTAGTATGATGGGTACCCAAATTGAGCCACCCTTACCTTTTCATATAATGAACTTAGATCCTAGCCTTAGGTTGTATATACCATAATTAAAACCTTGCATCTTTACATTCTCATGAAATTTTTTCCTCATGCATGTCATACATCCATATTGTATAACAAAACATGCATTCATCTTAAGTCTAAGTTATGCCTTGAACTGAAGAAGGGTCATATACTCACTTTTATCCCAACACCTTCACTTCTAAACTTTAAACACTCTCACCTCTATCCCATTCACATTTGCCCCCATAAATCTTAAGCCATCACCCTAAACCTTACCCCTTTACCTTAGCCTTTAACCTAAACACCAATAACCTAACCCTAAACCTTACCCTTTTACCTTAGCCTTTAACCTAAATACTAATACCTTAACCCTATACCTTACCCCTTTACCATAGCCTTTAACCCAAAACACCAATACTCTAACCCTAAACCTTACTCCTTTATCTTAGCCTTTAGCTTAAACACCAATACCTTAACCCTAAAACCTTACCCTATTACCTTAGCCTTTAACCTAAACACCAATATCCTAGCCCTAAACCTAAAACTTCATTTCCCTAGCCTTGACCTCAGGCACCTCTAACCTTAAACACTGTTACCTTAACCTTACCTAAAATGTCTTTGCCCTAAATTGTAACCTAAAAACATCTCTACCCTCCTCTTACCTATACCTTACCAACCTAGCCACGAGACACTATCACCCAACATCCTTGGCCCATTACCTTCAAAACGAATCCATTACCCCCAGATTGACAAATGCCTATAGCTTATACCCCAAATCATCGTGGTACCTTTAAGCCTAATAACTTTAGCCCAACACACTACTTTAAACCCAATACCCTTAGGTCAGTCTACTACCCTAAGCCCAAAACATCTACCCCATCATGCCTTAAGCCCAAAAAATGGTTGGGCTATGACACAATACGGAAGCCTTTTCTCTTAGGATCTGCATGCCTATACCTTTATCACCTCTTCTATTTCATACCCATCACTTACCTTGTTGCTTTGGTTTGAAGGTACTAATGGCCCACCCGCTTGATATGGTTTCCTTGACCACACTTGTGACCAGAGTCCTTAAAAAGTAAGAAGAACATTTCCAGGCTATCCTAGCTACTCAGTAAGCCCAATTTGAGGAACAAAGGCAATTCATCATTGAGGAAAGTTCAAGTTATGATTAACCAAACCACCCTTAGCCATTCTAACCCAAACCTTATCTTGAACCAAACCAACCCTTACCAAACCAATTCATATCTAGACCAAGATGGGAAAGTTTTCTCTTATCTAGACACTAGATTGCTTATGGAGAAACTTGAAGCCATGAAAAGAACCATCAAATCCCTAAATCACCATGATGATCTAATTGATGTGGATAGTTTAACCTTATTCCTTAATGCCAAGCTTCCTCCTAAATTCAAAATGCCTGAACTGGAGAGATTTGATGGAACCACTTGCCCCCAGACTCATCTAAAGATATACGTGGGGGCAATGAAACCTTTAGGAGTTAGCGATGAGCTCCTTGCTCAACTGTTCCAACAATCACAAATTGGTGTTACTAGGAGATGGTTCTTTTCACTAGACAAGAATAAGAAAAGGACATAGGATGATATCTGTTGTGCCTTTGTTGAACAATATCATTATAACAGTGAAATGGATGTCACTAGGCATGACTTGGAAACCATCAAGTAGTTTCAAGAGGAGTCTTTCTCCATGTTCCTTACAACATGGAGGGCTAAAGCTACTCAAATGGTAAATAGATCGACAGAGCAAGCACAAGTGGACATCCTTGTCAAGAATCTACTTCCAGCCTACTGAGCCCACTTGTTAACCCAATACCTACCCACTTTTAAGGCTTTGATTGCAATTACATCAAAGGTTGAAGATTGCATCGAAAGTGCATCATTTCAACCTGAATTCCTCACCACCGACCTGAATAGTGATGAAGAACCCGAACCTAATTCAACCCTACCTTACCTCAGCCCCAAGTGGAATGACATATAAGAGTTCAAGTTTAGTTAATCTAACCTATCTGAGATTGAATTCCAAGTCTAAGTCTAAATCTCCAAGTCTGAGTTTGAGTTTAAGTTTAAATTCTAAAGTCTGAGTCTAAATTCGAGTTTAAGTCTGTCATCTTTTTTTTTTTTATTTTTTCATCAATCATGTTGATTCCTTTTTTGTTATCTTGTAATAAAATTTTCTATTGTAATAAAACATTTACATTTTTTTAATTATTTATGCACTTATATAAACATGGATGAGCTTTGAAAAAAAGAAAAAGGAGAGAAAAAAAAAAGAGAAAAGGGAGAAAAAGAGAAATGAACATCAATTAAATCCACCATAATTGAGGTGCCATCAATAATTGTTTTGCCATCTCCTAACCAAAGAAGGTCAAGAAATAGACCTCTCATCAAACAATTGAAGCACATAATCAAATGATAGACCTCAACAAGGGAAAACAAGTTCTTCAAATCTAAAATTTAAAGGTTAAAGCCTCTCAAAGTGACGAAAAGTAACAAATCATAGTGGAATGTTTTCTCCCAAAATCTAAGTTTACTAAGTTGAAAATCCGAAAAGGGCGATTGAAGCAAAAGTTAGAGTTAAAGAGAGGGAGAGAGAGAGAGAGAAAGCTCATCCTAGTCATCTTCCTTCGTACCATTCAAAGTTTGACAAATCATCTTCAATCAATCTATCTCGTCTCATGCCTTCAAAGTCATCTGTCCTCACTAGCTTGCTCATTCTCTAAAGTGATATTGTCATCTATGCCCTTATCTCATAGTGGGAGCATGTCTTTCTAGGTCATAATCATCTAATGTTAATTTGTCTCATCATTTAGGTCAAAGAGCTTAGGCGCAATCTCTCACATTGTTAGGTTGTCATGTTCCTATCTCTCATTGGGAGCAAAATCCCCAAGTTGTCTTTTTATCATCAGTCCTTCAGCTACTCCTTAGGGCACTTTCTTTCATCCAGTTTGTCATCTATATTCTGTCACTCTAAATGTCTCTTCAATCTCAAAATAATAAGGTTAACTTGGCATGTTCTTTTCCATGAACTATGCTACAGATAGCAAAATCATACAACCTCCCTGATCCTTTTCAAAATTTCCAACCCTCCTTTGAACCATTTCCTAACTTCAAAATGTAACATTTCATCCTTTCAAGCTCAAGCCTTATATGCTAGAGTCTCGTCATCTTCTAAGAACCAAGCCCATGAGTAGAACCAAAGATTCTAAGTCTTTTAAGACTCATTATCCTTAAAGGCAGCTTTCTCTAGCACAACCAGAACCAAGTCATATCTTGCAAAGCTTAAAAAAGGCTCGAACCACTCAAAGCCTAGCCATTCCATGTCTTATTTACAAAACCTCATCATCTTTTAAAAAAAAAAAAAAAAAGTAGGCCTCTTTGGCAAATTACATCACCCATAAAAGTCCAATTGAGTCAAAGCCTACTAACCATATGATGGGCAAGAAAATCAAATGTAACTATGACAAAAGGCAAATCCTTATCCATGAGCCTGCAGTATCTTATGACTAAAGCCTGGAACACCATACCTAAGATGAAGACAACCATCCACCAAAAAGGTCCAAAGCACACTCCCCAAAAGCCTTCACCATGAAACCACTCCCTAAAAGCCTTAACTATGAAGCCTAAGCCTGGCTTTCACCATGAAGCCCAAACAAAGAAGCCTAAGCCTAGCTTTCACAATTCACAAAAGACCATAATCTCCTCCAAAGCCAAATCTAACCAAATTTTCCCTAACTAATTTCCTAGCTAGACCTGACCGAGCCTAAGGTAGAACTTGACCAAGTCTTCCAAATAAACTCCCTAAAGGTTACAACCTGACCATGCCAAAGTCCCAGACCTGACTAGGCCTTCTACATGAACTTCTCTAAGGACAAGCCTTATAAGTTGACCTTTCCCAAACCTTCTAATCCAATCATCTCTAAAAACCTAACCTTTCTGATCTAGCTCTCCAATTCAACTTCAAACCAAAGTTAGAACTATCTATACTAAATAGCCATATCTTTTCCAAAGACCATGCCTTGCTACTTCATAGGCTAAATTGATAGCCATTAACCAACCAATCTCATACCTAACATGCCCATCTTCATCTCTAAAGTTAGCCAATCAACCAAAAACCAAATGACCAAACCATTTTCCTTTATCATTCTAAAGTGGGGGCACATCCCTTCCAAATATTCACCTTTCCGAAATAGGGGCATCTTTCTCCTAAAGATCAACACTCTTATATTAGTACTGACCCTTCATAGGTTCAAGGTATCAGATCATTGCATAATTATCTATCATTTTTGCATTTGAACAGGATCATGAATCAAGGCAAATTGCCAAAACTCTCAAAGAAAGACAAGATATCATCATCATTCCTACCAGACAGGATCACTACTTCATCGATTCCTACTAGACAGGGTCGTTAATGCATATTGTGCAAGTGTACATATCACACAAGCAATATAGTAGTGAATGAGTTATCGTTCCACTAGAGACTTTATATAAGTACTAGTTCAAAATGTCTGCTAATGTCTAGTTAGTTAAATTGGTGTTGATGAGAATGATTATAATTATATTCAAACTAAACTAAAATATAATTTAAGTAAAATAATAAGAAGGAAAAAGGAGATGAAATCAGGAATAAAAGCCCATTCAGGTATTGAAACCCCTGGCCCCTAATTGTATATCATGAACTACACATCAATCAAATTCATTCCATAAGTTAAATTGGCATTTCACTAAATTAGATAAAAATCTCTGTCGAGTAATTAAATCCCTATTTCCTAAGGGGAATGCAAGGAATCTCTTGTCAAGCAAACTTAATTAGGTCATGCTTTAGATTTGAGAAACTATCTACCAAAGAAGTCTTGTAAGCCTTTCTCTAGTGCCCCAATCAACCCTCAATCTTTATGAGTGATCAATTCACATAAAGCTATCTCTAGTCAATTATATGAAAACAATCCCTAATTAATAAGCATGCAATTATCAATTGGTATTTAAGCAATAATAATCATAAAGATAAAACAACTCAAGGATGACTTAATTGAATAAAAAGTAATTCAATCCATATAAAAGGTTCTAGGGTTCATCAATACCTAAATTGGAGAGAATTAGTTCATATCACACATTGAAACCAAATAAAGAATTAAAGAAATAAGAAATCCCAAACAATTCATGAATTAAGTGCAAAGAAATCCTATTCTTTGATCCGCGATCTTCAATGTCTTCTTTTCCTTTCTATTCTCTCACTAATCCCCTTTTTTTTAAAACTCTATCAGATCTAGTTTTATATTTCTGAGATTTTTAATGCGCACCACTGGACCCACGGCTGGAGTTCCAATTGTGGCAACCAAAGAATCAAAGAAAACATAGCTTCCCACAGGTGAAACCCTAGCCATGCCTCCACCTGTGGGAGGCTACTGGATGATTTGCCACTTTGCTCTTATCACACGGCTGGAATCCCAGCCGTGGCTCAACCCATGGTAGCCTATATTCCTCTAAAAAATTAGCATTTTGGCTTGGATCTTTCACCATCCTGGGTCACATTCAAATCATGGCATCTTTTGACACTGGATTAAGTAAAAGAACTATGAAAGCACTAAAACAAACAGATTAAACTCAATTGGAGGCATAAAATACATTAAGAACAAGAGACAAAATATAGTGTTTTCAACACTTATCAAATTCCCCTACACTTGAGTTTTTGCTTGTCCTCAAGCAAACTAAATTACAATAATAGTTTAGAAAATGGACAACCCCTTTAAAGCCAAAAGAAAACACGAAGGTTAACAATACTCAAATAAGTAAGGCTCGAATCTCATAATTAATAACTAATTCTCAAATTTAGCAGTCAAATTAAAGCATCTATAAATCAAAGACCCTCAGACGCAAAGATAAAACTCATAATCCTGAAGTCTAAATTCTAGAGTTAAAAGATTGAGCATACAATCCTAAAGAAACAAAAGCCAAACAAAAGTGAGAAACGAAGGATTTTCTCTTAGGCACCTGACTACTCTCTTGATTTTTCTATTGACTTGAACAATCAAATGTAACTTTATTGCACTTTTTTCTTTTTTTCTTTTTTTTTGAGGGAGCCCGACTTGTTTAAATCGTCATACTAGCCTTTTGACGCAAAGGTAAACATTTGTGATGCCGACCCTTAGTTACTCAACTAGAATCATGAATCCAAATGGCTACTAGCACTATTCATAATTTCAACTCCATAGGTTAGAAGAGTCAAAATTGGCAGAATAGAGAAAAATTTTCAAAGCTCCAAATAGTGCACTTTTTATTTTTTATTTTTATTATTATTATTATTATTTTCAAGAAAAATAGCTAAGGAACCTAAGATATTAAGTGTATCTTACTAATCTTAACTCAAGTCACAAAGGAATCAACATATGCTAAAAAATGTAACTAAAGATTCAAACTCCAATAATTTAGATTTCATCAGTTTAATTCCCTAATTACAACTACTACAGTTAATCCTTAGCAAATGGTCAATTCAACCAAGCCAAACATCAATGAGAGATTGTCATATAGAAAGAAAAATAATCATCAATTATGAGCTAAAAGGGAATCACTCCAATTCATACCATTATTACAATTTAGCTCGCTTGAGCCAAAACAGGATAGAAAGAATAAATAAATAAATAAATAAACACACAAATGTCCCTTCCCCACACTTAAATAAACATTGTCCCGAATGTGTTTAAGAATGAATATAAAGAAAAACATATAAGGGGAAAAAGAAAGAAATAGAAAAACTGCCCTATCATCGAATTTCCATGTCAGTATGTTCCAAAGTCCATGCCATGTCATTATCTATTCTACAAACCCACATTAGGCTAAGAAAGAAAAAGAAAAACAAAATAAAAAGAGAAATAAATAAAATAAAAATAAGCCTAAATAGCATAAGTATAGTATTGCAAAGCGAAAAATATATAAAAGAATAAAAGAAAAAGAAAATGAAAATAGAAGGATCAATCATCCATGGCGGCATCGGAGTCGTCACTCCCCTCGCCATCATTTGGCTTGACTTGAACAGAAGGCTATCACTGCCATGGTTGCAGTGCAAGGATAGGTGGCACATACCCTTGAGTGCCCTAATAATCTAGCATGGACTGCTGAAGCCATGCTTGGCTCTGTGCCTTAAACTCAATTGTCTCCTATTGGCGCTGCAACATAGTCAGGATCTAATACTGTTTGGCGAGGAGTCTGTTTTGCTAAACTTAAAGACTGGTCATGGTCCTCTCTAATCGACATATCTGTCACTCAAACTTGGTGGGCTTCCTATCATCCACATCATCCTCCCTCATATATGACATCCAATCTAAGAACGGGGTTGGACCGGATAAAGGAGGTACCGCCGATGAAGAAGAAGGCCCGACAGCAGCGAAAGTACCAGCAGTAGCAAAAGTACCAGCATCAGCAAGAGGCTGAGTAGTAGGGTTAGTAGCAAGAATAGAGGCTGGCTCAGGAGCTATTGGATCTGGTGTAAGGGCAAAGGCTAGTATGAAGCTCTTCATCTTATCCATCTTAAGCAATGTGGCGTACCCAATCAGCTTAGGCATGCCATCTAGTGTCATCAGAGGCAAGCCATCAAAAACACCCAAGCTTCGAGTGAGTTTAATGATATACATCCCTCCAATCAATACACTGGACTTGCCCCCCTTGCACTGATCATCAAAAAACCACATGAGAGAATAAGCCACATTGCACCGCTTGTCCTCATGCATGCACATCAAATGAAAAAGCTTCTGTCTAGTTATAGCCTCTCCACTATCTCGTCTGCCAAAAATGGTCTTCATCAGAAGAAAATGAAGAACTTGCAGACTAAAGGAGGTGAACTGGGATGCCTTAGAGACCGAGGCATCAAATCTCTTACCCACTAGAGCAAATTTGGCTCACACCTGATTAAGGACATAATCATCTGAAAAACCCATAGGATTCTCCTGATAGACCTCAGTAGGCAGCTCTTTCTATATATAACCCCATCGCCACTGTTAAATCGTTGATGCTTATCTCAAAATGCTTGGTACCTAACCAGAACTGCAACATCTTTTTTCAAACTGATGCTACATTCAAATCAACTTGAAGGGTACAATAAAACTATAGCATCAACTCTCTATAAGCTGGCTCAACAATCACAAAGAATCCCTTCTAGCCCGGCTGTGATGTCCATCCTCGAAGCTCCTTGTCTATGCCAATCTGTTGCATAAAGCCCCAGTTGATCTATTGTGTAGGCTCAAAGTTTTTGTTGACCAATTGCTCAAAGTGAGCATGAGATTCCTATGAACACTCAAAATTGCACCTCCAGTCAACCATCTCTCAGTTACGAACCCACAGAATCAAACCAAGCTTGAATCAGAACTAAAATGGATGAAAAAGTAGGAAACAGGTTGAACTACTGCTCAGCACGCTCCAGGCACGCTGCCTCTCTGGGTGGCACGCCAATCATACCACCTCATAAGTGGCACAAAATGTATGCCAGCGGTACAGGCAGCACACCTAATGGAGACTATCCAGTGCTGCCCATGCCGCCGGTAAGCTACTCATGCTGCCGTCTGTACCGCTGGCACCCTCCTCAGCAGCTCTATAAATAGAGCCTCCTTTAGGCTCATTTGACATAGATTCCAAGGCAGAAACTCTCTTATACTGATATACTTGTTGTGTTTAAGTTATGTTTGAAATTTGATACAAAAGAGCTATTGTTTCAATTTCAATTTCAATTTACATTCGTTACGCTATTTCGCTAATCTTTTACTATTAAGATTCAAATTCAGGGTTTCGAATCCAAGGTGGAGTTAAGATCTAGAGCTAAGCTCGTTCTGTTCATCCGAAAGGTAAGAAAAGCAAAGGTATAATCTCCTTTCCATTCTCAAGATTCTAAAATCATATCTAGAATTATCTTTAGGTCTAAACAGAAAAGATCTAAAATTTATTAATTCAAAGATCAAAATTAAATTAATAAACAAACCAACACTTTCTTTTCCAGAACCCCTCCTTCGCAAGAAGAAAGAACTGCATGGGGTTTGATTCCTATTCAATAGGATACGTAGGCTACCATTCTAAAAAGGCATCAACTCCAAAATCTTTTTATTAACATTTTTTTCTTTTACTTTAATTTATTTATATTAATCTTTTATTTATGATTCCGTGCTAATTTAGTTGAGGAATGTGTGCTTTCCCTAGTACCCATAATGGCTAGAGGAAAGATCCTCTTTATTTCAATCGTTTTGATCTTGTAATAATTAAGTAGGATTTATTTTGCTTATTTATCTATAATTGTCATTACATCTTATCATATATATATATGTTTCATGCATCATTATATTCCTGTTCATACATACATGAAAATTCCTTTTTTCAAGAGTTATTTTGCACTTTTTAGCCAAACTAAAGAAAATTATATTTTTTCAATTATGTAATTACTAAAACCTGATCCACGAGTTTTCTTTGGTCACGCACGGATTAGTGCATTTTCCATTGGGATAAATCAAATATTTTGTCGAGTCAATCATTTTGGGTTTTCTTTAATTTTTCCAATTAAACAATTAAATTAAAGTGGTGACTCACTTTCACAACTTCAAAATCACAAAAATCAAATTTCTAAACTCACAGCGAGTCCCAATCATGGAGTTTCTCCCGAAGAGCATTTGGATTCCTCGGAGAGTCGAACCAGTGCTCAAGCGAGGCCTCTTAACTCCAGGTCGGCGAATTGGACACACACATGGTTCATAATGAAAGAAACTGTAAAGGCTACTGCTGGTGGGGGGTTACGGGAACTGCCTTCCCCTCTAGCCAGTTTGGTGGGCAATTTAGTTACCTTGGTGGAGGATTTCTTAGGTCCCATAGCTGCAAAACAACACAAGCCAACCCAAAATAGCAAAAACAATAGGGAAACATCATCGTTAGAATTTTGGCATTATGATGCTAGAAACAACTAATTCCCAAAAACAGAAAATACAATTATATGCTTAACCCAATTTCAAACACTTGTTGCCCAAATTCAAGCAAACTACAATTCAACTAATTCAACCAATAAAAACCCAAACAATTTAAGTAATAGAGAGTCATCATATTATGATTAACCATTAAAAAGCAACCCAAAACACTCTTATTGCCCAAATTCATATCTTTCTCTCACTGGAAATCAAATGCACTGTATTTTTGCTTAACCCAAATCCCTAGAATAAAAAATTCTACCCTTAATCATGTGAATGTCGACAAAGCACAAGAGGAAATGAATTTAAAACAAGAAAATGAGCCAAAAATTAAAGAACAAGCAAAAATCTATACTTGTGGTGAAGAATCCAAAGAGAGAGAGAGTGTGTGTGGTTGAAATTACTTGAAGAATGCTTCCTTGAGTGCGAAAATTGGTTGGGAATGGATGGTGAGTGATTTTGAGTGTGGGAGAGGTGAGGGAAGAAGAAGGAAAAGAGAGAAAATTGAAAAGATATGCGTGTGGAATGGTGCGTGAAATGATGTTTTTCTTTTATTTGCTATGTTCATGGGTGACCCCACGGTTAGGATTCCACCCGTGGGCATGATAAAGACTCTTTAGGTGCATCACACGACTTGGGCTTCAGTTGTGGTCCCAGCCGTGTGATGCTTCTGCCAAATGGAAATTTAAATCTCCTTATCACACAACTGGAGGCTTAGCTGTGGTCCCAGTTGTGTGATGCTTTTGCTAAAGAAAAAATTAATTCCCTTATCCCACAGCTGGAGACACGGTTCAGCCGTGTCATGCTATTGCCAAAAAAATATTAAGTTTTCTTATCACACGTCTGGAGGCACGGCTGAGGTTTCAGTCGTGTCATCCAATTTTTCCCTCTTTTTTTTATTTATTTTTTATTTTTTTTAAAGATAAAACAACTCAAAGACAAAAGTGGTGCCATAAGAGTTATGCATGAAATAGAAAAACTACATTAAGATAGAACATAAAAAAAAACAAAAAACAAGAAATAAAAAAGATAGCTAATTGCTCATACAAGAACGATAAATGGAATGCCTAGCCTAGAATTACAATTATTTAGTAAAGTTCACTCCTGTGTAATCTAAACTAGGTCAAGCTAGCTCCTCACTTCCTAGGCCTCTCTTTTCCCTTTTCACCTTTTGGGGTTCACTGCTTTCCCCTTTTAGTGGTTCTTGCTACATCAAATCGCTTTCTGCAACATCGATTTATGCATGATCAACCTTTTTCTCTTCTTTTTCCATTGCCACTATCTTTTATAGGGAAAAAGTGCACACATTCATAGCTGGGTCTGCCCTACTGTAAGCATGAAAAGTTGTTACTTGTTCAGGGGTCATGGATGGAGGAGAGGAATCCCTTTTGTTTTTGGAGCTATGGCCTTTAGGATTCTTAAAACTCATACTTGCAATCCTACTTTCAACTAGGTAAGAGTAACAAATTCAATTCAGAGCATAGTCTATCTATGTAGTTCTCTCATTAAAACCCACAATGAATGACAATTTCATGAGGGGATAGGTAAGTCATGCATTTCTCAACTAATCTTTTCCTTCCCCCAAAAACTACATGACAAATCTAATGAAACTAATGAGTAGCAACAACTAAAACAAAGATAAAAAGATAAAAAATAAATAAATCAAAGCACTTAAAATAATATATATATATATGTATTTTTTTATTTTTGTTATTTATTTTTTTATATTTTTTTTATCATTGAAAACAACTTAAGACAGAAAATAAAGCTTAATTAAAACAGTGGGTTGCCTCCCACCTAGCACTTCTTTAACGTCATCTTAGCTAGACGTT
This sequence comes from Reutealis trisperma, assembly GCA_947687605.1. Lineage (NCBI taxonomy): Eukaryota > Viridiplantae > Streptophyta > Magnoliopsida > Malpighiales > Euphorbiaceae > Reutealis > Reutealis trisperma. The sequence continues at coordinate 181,691 of CANTUT010000037.1, read as the reverse complement.
TAGGGTGATTGTTCACCCTGAATCCTGGAGATACTCAATCTCCATCACTTGATTCAATTCTCCCTTAAAATATAGTTTAAGCCTTTGACCATTTACTTTAAAATCGCCCTTCTCAGGATGACTTAATTCAACTGTTCCATAATGGAAGATATTTTCAACCATAAATGGACCTAACCACTGAGACTTTAATTTTCCAAGGAAAAGCCTTAGCTTAGAGTTATAGAGCAATACCTGATCTCCTACTTTGAAGGCTCTCCTTTGCTTAATTCTAGAATCATGCCATCTCTTAGTTCTCTCCTTGTACATCCTTGCATTGTCATAAGCCACCAATTGCCATTCATCAAGCTCATTAACCTGCAAATTTCTTTTAGTTCCTGTAGCATCTAAATCAAGGTTAACTTGCTTTATAGCCTAATAGGCCTTATGCTCAATCTCAACTAGCAAATGACAAGCCTTACTATAGACCAATCTGTATGGTGTGGTACCCAAAGGGGCTTTATAGGCAGTCCTATAAGCCCATAGAGCACTATCAAGTTTTTCTGACCAATCCTTCCTAGAGCACTCTATTGACTTCTCAAGATTTCCCTTGAGTTCTCTATTTGAGTTTTCTACCTGATCACTCGTCTGCGAATGATAGGGAGTAGCAAGTTTGTGTGTAACACCTAATATTTTTAGTACTTTTTCTAATTGGTTGTTACAAAAGTGAGTCCCTTTATCACTTATAATGGCTTTTGGAGTGCCAAACCAAGAGAAGAGTTTCTTAAGGAACTTCATTACCACCCTAGCATCATTTGTGAGTAAAGATTGAGCCTCTACCCATTTGGACACATAATCAATAGCTACTAAAATGTATTGATTGCCAAAAGAACTTGGGAAAGGTCCATGAAGTCGGTGCCCCATACATCAAAAACCTCACACTCAAGAATACCATTTTGGGGCATCTCATCATGAGATGAGTTGTTACCTGTTCTTTGGCAACGATCACATTGTTGCATAAAGTTATAGCTATCTTTGAAAAGAGTTAGCCAATAGAATCCTAATTCCATAATTATCTGAGCGGTCTTGCTAGGTCCATAATGTCCTCTAACTGGCCTACTGTGACATTACTCTAGAATGCTCATATTCTCAGGCCATCCCACACATCTCTTGATTATCCTGTCAATACAAATTCTAAAAAGAAAGGAATCCTCTTAAAAGTAATATTTCAAGTTAGAAAGGAATTTCTTCTTTTGCTAATATGAAAAATCTTTTATAAGTTCCCTAGCAATAAGAAAATTTGCAAAATCTACAAACCAAGGAAATTCAGGATTTAGATTAGAACCACTTACCAAACTTACCATATCGTAGAGTTGCTCATCAGGGAAGTAGTCATCAATGTCCTCTTCTTTCAGCTACTCCAAGTTTGGGTTCTCCAATCGAAATAAATGATATGCTGTAAGGTTTTCTGCTCCTTTCTTATCTTGTATCTCCAAATCAAATTCTTATAGCAATAACACCCATCGAATCAATCTTGGATTTGCATAAGTTTTTGAGAACAAGTATCTCAAAGCCGAGTGATCCATGTAAACCACTACCTTTGATAAGATCAAATATGAATGGAACTTGTCAAAAGCAAAAACAACAGCGAACAGCTCTTTTTCTATGGTGGTGTAGTTAGCTTGAGCCTCATTTAGTATTTTGCTGGCATAAGAGATAGGTTGAAAATATTTCTCCTTCCTTTGGCCTAAAACTGCCCCGACTATGAAGTCGCTTACATCACACATCAACTTAAAGGGAAAATTCCAATCAAGGGCCATCATGATCGGAGCATGTAGCAACTTCTCTTTTAAAACATTAAAGGCTTTTAGACACTATTCATCAAAGATAAACTCAGTGTCCTTCTCAAGCAACCTTGTTAAAGGGCGAGCAATTTTTGAGAAGTCTTTGATAAACCTTCGATAAAATCTAGCGTGCCCTAAAAAGCTTCTAATCACCTTTACAGTTATAGGAGGTGGCAATTTTTCAATGGTTTCAATTTTTGCTCGATCCACCTCAATACCCTTACACGAAATCTTATGCCCCAAAACTATGCCTTCGCTAACTATAAAGTGACACTTCTCCCAGTTGAGCATAAGATGGGTCTCTTCATATCGAATTGAAACTCTATCTAAATTTAGTAGACAGTCATCAAAGGAGTCCCCATGGACTGAAAAGTCATCCATGAAAACCTCTATGCTATCTTTAATCAACTCATCAAAAATTGCCATCATGCACCATTGGAAGGTGGCTGGTGTATTGCACAAACCAAATGGCATCCTCCTATATGCAAAAGTACCATAGGGACAGGTAAATGTTGTCTTTTCTTGGTCTTCCAAAGCAATAGGGATTTGAAAGTAACCCGAAAGACCATCTAAAAAATAGTAGTATTCATGTCCAGACAACCTTTCTAACATTTGGTCGATGAAGGGTAATGGAAAATGATCTTTTTTTATTGCATCATTTAACTTTTGGTAGTCAATACAAACCCTCCATTTGGTGACCGTTCTTGTAGGGATGAGTTCATTATTCTCATTAGGCACTACGATCATTCCTCCTTTCTTTGGTGCTACTTGAACTGGACTCACCCAGGAGCTATCTGAAATTGGATAGATGATTCCTGCATCAAGTAATTTGATCACCTTAGCCTTCACTATCCCCTTCATCTTCGAGTTTACTCTCCTCTGTGGCTGCACAACTGCTTTAAACTCATCCTTCATAAGTATTTTATGAGTGCAAAATGATAGACTGATACCCTCAATGTCTGCTAACTTCTAATCTATTAACTTCTTATACTTTTTTTAGGATTTCTTTCAATCTAGCTTTTTGCTGGGAAGATAAGCTGGCATTCAAAATTATTGGTAACTTCTTTTGCCTCTAAATAAGCTAGCTACTTTTTTGCTTCTTGCTCCTCAACATTTTCCTACACCAAACACAACTCAAAGGGATCCTTGGAAATAATGTTAGTAATAAAATTGACAGTTTCATGCTTAATAACATCATTGCATAAATCCATCTCATCAAGTTCAAGTGGGTACTTCATAGTATTAGCACTATGAAAGATAATTTTTTCGCTCCCCACTCTCAAAGTCAATGTGCCATTATGGATGTCAATAAGGGCATGGGCTATATTTAAGAATGGCCTACCAAGTATAAGTGAAACATCCACGTCCATATCCATATCAATGATGACAAAGTCATTGGGAAAAATAAATTCCCTAACTTTTACCAGCACATCTTCCAAAATCCCTCGAGGATGTACCACAGTCTTATCAGCTTGCTGAATAGTCATATGTGTTGGTTTGGGTTCTCCAATACCCAATTCTTTAAACATCTTATAGGGCATAACACTAATGCCAGCCCTCAAGTCAGCTAAAGTATTTTCAATTGAAAGGTTACCTATGAAACATGGAATATTAAAACTACCAAAGTCTTTCAACTTCTTAGGTAACCTTCTTTGCAAAATTACTGAGCTCTTTTCTGACAAATGCATAAATGATACCTCTTCGAGCTTTCTTTTGTTAAAAAGTAGCTCCTTTAAAAACTTAGCATATTTGGGCATTTGTGATAAACCCTCGGCAAATGGTGTGTTAATATAAAGTTGCTTAAATAATTCACAAAACTTATCGAATTGAGCATCCATTTTATCCTTATGCAAATAAGCTAGATATAGCACTCGAGGCTGATACTCCTTTACTCTTGGGGTAGGCTCTTATGTTGCTTCTTGTCTCTCTTTCTCCACTGCTGCGTTTTCCCTCTCTACAACTTCCTTTTTAACTTTTTTGTCAAAGGCACCCTGTGCCTCTTCCCCAACCGCTTCTTCTTGGTTTTTCTTAATACCCCCTTCAACTTGCTTGCCACTCCTTAGAGTGATTGCTTTCAGCTGTTCTTTTGGGTTTGCCTCGGTGTTACTAAGCAAACTTCCTTGTGGTCGGTCACTAAGCAATTTAGCAATCTGGCCCATCTAATTCTCTAAATTATGAATGGAGACCTGTTGATTCCTAAGTGTTGTCTCAGCTGCCTTGTGCCTCTAGTCAGACGACTTAATAAATTTCTCTATCATCTCCTCTAAAAAAGTCTTCTTAGGTGGAGCTTGCTAGTATTGAGGCTACTGCTGAAATTTAGGTAGAGGTCTTGGGTTAGACTAATTACCCCAAGAGAAATTAGGGTGATTCCTCCACCCGGATTATATATATTGTTGTAGGGGTTGTTCTGCTGCCATAGAGCATTTCCTATGTAATTTACCTATTCCGGCTTGGCAAAATTATTGCCACTTTGGCAATCTTGACTTTGGTGTCCTCCGCCACACCAATCACAACACATAACTTGAGCTTATCTTATAGATGAAGATGCTGTTAAGGAATCCATTTTTCTATTCATAGCTTCAAGCTGAGCGGTCAATGCAACAATTGGGTCCACCTGATGTGAACCACCTCCTCCAATCCTTTTATGATCTTTAGGGACTTGCCACTGATAGTTTGTGAGAGCCATGTCTTCAATCAAGTCCCTTGCCTTTTCAGGTGTCTTATTGTTGATGGAACCACCAGCTGCCGCATTGATAGACTGTTTGCTTGTATAGTTCAAACCATTATAAAAGGTTTGAATATGATGCCATAGAGGAAGGCCATGATGTGGACACTTCCTCAACAAGTCTTTAAATCTTTTCCATACATCATAAAGAGTCTCACCATCTTGTTGAAGAAAGGAAGTTATGTCATTCCTCAACTTAGCAATCTTAGATGGTGGGAAGTATTTCTCTAAGAATTTCTCTACCAATTGAGTCCATGTAGTAAAAGTACCGGTTGAGAAAGACTTGAGCCATTTCTTTGGTTTGTCCTAGAGTGAAAAAGGAAACAAACGCAACCTAATCACATCATCTGAGACATTATTGATCTTAAATGTGTCACAAATCTCTAAAAAATTCTCAAGATGAGCATTAGGATCTTCATCTGGGAGACCATCAAATTGGCAAGTCTGCTACACCATCTATATTACATTCGGCTTAATTTCAAAATTGTTTGTAGCGACTGTTGGCCTCCGTATACTTGAGTTGACCCCATTAAGAGTGGGCCTTGCATATTCTTGCATAGTTCTTGGCTGGTTTTCTGCCATTATTTCAACCTCTTCTTCTGACTCAATGCCTTCCAGGTCTGCTACCTCTCCTACCAAAGCTAATTCTCATTCCTCCTTTTGCATTTGTCTCAATATTCTCTCTAACTCTGGATCAAATTCAAGTAGATTAGAGGAACTAGCTCTGGTCATAAACAGAAAAGGATACTTGAAAAGAGAATTTCACAAAGAAAAACAAAACAAAAATTAAATAACAAAAAAATAAATAAAAATAAATCACTAGCTTAAACTCTATTGTTAATATTACTTTAAAAAGTCCTCGGCAATAGTGCCAAAAACTTGATGCATATTTTGCAAGTGTACAGATAGTACAAGCAATATAGTAGTGAATGAGTTATCATTCCACTAGAGACTCTAGGTAAGTACTAGCTCAAAATGTCTGCTAATGTCTAATTAGTTAAATTGGTGTTGATGAGAATGATTATAATTATATTCAAACTAAACTAAAATATAATTTAAGTAAAATAACAAGAAGGAAAAAGGAGATGAAATTAGGAATAAAAGCTCATTCAGGTATTGAATCCCCTAGCCCCTAATTGTATATCATGAACTACACATCAATCAAATTCATTCCATAAGTTGAATTGACGTTTTACTAAATTAGATAATAATCTCTCTTGAGTAATTAGATCCCTATTTCCTAAGAGGAATATAAGGAATCTCTTCTTAAGCAAACTCAATTAGGTCGTGCTTTAGATTCGAGAAACTATCTACTAAAGAAGTCTTGTAAGCCTATTTCTAGTACCCCAATCAACTCTCAATCTTTATGAGTGATCAATTCACATAAAGCTATCTGTAGTCAATTATATGAAAACAATCCTCAATTAATAAGCATGTAATTATCAATTGGTATTTAAACAATAATAATCATAAAGATAAAACAACTCAAGGATGATTTAATTGAATAAAAAGTAATTCAATCCATATAAAAGGTTCTAGGGTTCATCAATACCCAAATTGGAAAGAATTACTTCATATCACACATTGAAACTAAAGAAAGAATTAAAGAAATAAGAAATCCCAAACAATTCATGAATTAAGTGTAGAGAAATCCTATTCTTTAATCCGTGATCTTCAATGTCTTCTTTTCCTTTCTATTCTCTCGCTAATCCCCTTTTTTTTCTAAAAACATTATTATATATGGTTTTATATTTTTGAGATTTTTAATGCGCACCACTGGACCCACGACTGGAGTTCCAACCATGGCAATGGAAGAATCAAAGAAAATGTAGCTTCCCATAGGTGAAACCCCAACCATGCCTCCACCCATGGTAGGCTACTGGATGATTTGCCACTTTGCTCTTATCACACAGCTAGAATCCTAGTTGAGGCTCAACCCATGGCAGCCCATATTCCTCCAAAAAATCAGCATTTTGGCTTGGATCTTTCACCATCCTCTGTCACATTTAGATCATGGCATCTTTTGACACTAGATTAACTAAAAGAACTATGAAAGCACTAACACAAACAGATTAAACTCAATTGGAGGCATAAAATACATTAAGAACAAGAGACAAAATATAGTGTTTTCAACACTTATCAGTCGTCTTCTTTCCTACTAGATAGGATCATCATCATTCCTACCAAATAGGATCACTACTTTGTCAATTCCTACTAGACAGGATCATCTTCTTTCCTACCAGACAGGATCATCATCATCAGTCCTACCAGATAAGATCACCACTTCGTCGATTCTTACCAAACAGGGTCATCCTCTTTCCTACCATATAGGATCACTACTTCGTCGATTCCTGCCAAATAGGGTCATCTTCTTTCCTACTAGATAGGAACTGCTGTTTTCTTCCTAACGGCCCCTAATATACTAAGGGCATCCTCTTCATTTTAAAGTTCACACTTATCAGAACTTCTTACCACTCCCAAATATACCGAGGACATCCTCTTCATTCTAAAGTTCACGCTCCCAAATATACCAGGGGCATCCTCTTCATTCTAAAGTTCACACTCATTAGAACTTCCTGCCACTCCAAAATATACTAGGGGCATCCTCTTCATTCTAAAGTTCACACCCACCAGAACTTCCTGCTGCTCCCAAATATACTGAGGGCATCCTCTTCATTATAAATTTCACACTCGTCATAACTTTCTGCGGCTTCCAAATATATTTGGGGCATCTCCTTAATTCTAAAGTTCACACTCATTATAAATTCCTGCCGCTCCTAAATATACTAGGAGCGTCCTCTTCATTCCAAAGTTCACACTCATCAGAACTGCCTACCAGATAGAGCAATCTTGATGAGAGGGGAAACTGTGAACCCTTAATTTTGCACCTTCTAGTATGTGTTTGAACCTTTGAAGCACTTAGGCTCAGTGAACAAACTTTCAGAAGTCAAGAACTCTCAAAATGGAAAAATTAATTTTTTTTTTGGCATTTAAACAATTTCAAATCATTTAGAACTGAGTAACGAGTACAACGTAACTAGAATCATGTAAAACGGACAAGAAACAAGCAAAAATGGGCAAAAATAGGAAAAGCGGGGGAATATATGTTATTTCTGCCTAACTCTGCAGCATTGCTATAGAGCCTTCTGTGGCACTGCCGTAGAGGTATCTATGGTGCCGTAGAGACTTTTGCAGCAACCAGAGCGTGTTTTAGGTTTTTTTGAAATCTCACATCGAATATGAATAGCTTCTATACTTCAAACCTCCTTATATATATAAAAGGCCTCCCCAGACTTCAAGACAGGAACTTCTAAAGCTTAAAAAGCAATAACTTCAAGCAAAACACTTTGCATTTGCTCCTTCCTTTGCAAAGCGAGTTGGGGGGGGGGGGTTCTCCTGGGTTCCTACCTGACTAGTTTAAGGCTTTCTGCCTGCCTATTTGAGGTAGGTCTCTTCCCTAAGGCTTGTGTCCACCACCTAAGGCTAGCCGCTATCCGCTGTCTGAGTCTATCCACCACTCACCATCGAAGGCTAGCAGCTGTCCAAAGCTAGCCGCCACTTGCCATCCAACACTTGCTGCTGCCTGCTGTCTGAGGCCAATCGCCACCCATCAAGGCTAGCTACTGCCTGCCATCTAAAGCCAGCAACCACCCACCATCCAAAGCTAGCTATTAAGTTCCCTATTTTTTTAATTTTCTATTGTCTAAATTTCCTTGCCTCTTTTAGTTAGTTAATTAAATTGATTCATCTAGATTGCTAGCTAATCAACTCAATAATCAATCAAATTAATTAATTAACTCAACCTTGTTTTAATCAATCAATCAAAACATGATAAAGTGGTTAGGCTAAACTAACCCTTTTGTAAGAAGGGAGAACTACATGGGTTCTGATTCCTATTCAAAGGGATATATAGGCATATTTGGTTTAGGCATCGAATCCAATTTAAAACTAACCAACTTTTCCCCTATCACCTTCTTTACTTACTCTAATTTTGATTCCTTTACTTTGTTATTAAGCTTAGTTTGGGGAATGTGTGACTTCCCTAGAACCTATAAGGGTTAGAGGAGGTATCCCCCTAAGTTTGGATTTCATTGTAATATTAACTCTCTTTTATTTTGAATTCTAATTGTGTATAAACTTTGTGGATTAAATGATCATGCATATTATAAATTGTTTATGTATTTTAGTTTGTTCATGAAATATATTTTAAGTCACTCTTGTATTAATTGGCCAAACTTATTTTGTTAAAATAAACCAAAAACCTAGTCCCCAAATCCTCTTTGGTTTTGAGGCTAGTGATCCTTTTTCTTTTGGGTTATAATTAGAGTCAAATGGGTTTTTTTCTTATATTTTTCCAAATAAAAATAAACTAAGGTGGCGACTCCTAAAAATAATTTTCAAATCTATCAAAAATAAGCCGAGGGCTTCCTCGTGAGTTCTTTCCTAAATGAGCATTTCAATTCCCTTTAACGAATCAGACCGATAGTTGGGCGAGGCCTCATAGGATTGCTTGAATTGTCTTCCATTCCTCTTTAAATTTCTTTTTACTTATATGCTAAATGAATCCTATACTCTATTGTATGGATTGAATCATTTTTAATCAATTAAATCATCTATTGAATAGTTTTATCTTTATGGTTAATATTGTTATCTCTAATTAGCAATAACATGCTTGTTAATTAGATGTTGTTTTCTTATTAATTAACTTGAGAAAGCTTAAGTAGAATTGAAAACTCATAAAGGTTGAGAATTGATTGGGATGCTAGAGATAGACCTCTAAGATTCTTTAGCTTATTGTTCTTTGTTCTTTATGCATGAACTACTTGATTGTGCTTAAGAAGAGATTCCTTGCATTTTACTTAGTGATTAGGGATTGATTTTCTCGAGAGAAGTTTCAATCTAGATTAGTGGAATGCCAATTCAATTCAATGTTTGGGTTTAATTGAGTCATTGTTTATGAAATCTAAATAGGGTCTAGGAGGATCCAATATCTAGGTAGTTTCCATCATTAATATCATCTGCAACTTTGCTTGTTATTTCTTAGTTTAAATCTTTTAGCTTAATTAGTTATTTTCATTTAATCATTACACAAAATATTTGAATCACTAAACAACAATCAACATTTGAGCTCATACTTGTTACTTGTCCCTAGTGGAACAATATCTTTTTAATCATTGTATTACTTGAATGACCCGTGCACTTGTGGTAGCATTGCATTTGGTTATGTCAATGAATTTTTTTTTAATTTGTTAATCTGTTAAGTTTGATTATTAAATTGATTGTTGCAAATAAAATGTATAATTTATTATTTTTGCCAAAAAAACTTTAATAAACATTATAAATTATTGTAAATAATAATTTCAATGAAATCCTATTTTGGAATAGAAATCACATTATTGGTTAAAGAAATTGATATTTATGATTACAATAATAATAATAATAATAATAATAATAATAATAATAATAATAATAATAAACAAAAGGTAATATGTCAAAGTATATGTTATAATTCTTGCTTTGATTTAATCTAGTTTAAGGTTTTGTTATTAAATAAACATAAGAATTTAAAATTGACTCTTGATATACTTAAACCTTTGAGGTGATTTAAAGTGATTACAATGTTAACTATATTATTATTACTCATTGTAGGAGCTATGGTGGGAGGGACTTTGGTGAGTGTCACCCTCATAGCATAGATACTTCGAATGGATGTTTTGTTGTCCATACATTTTGTGATGTTCATTTGAATTGTATGTGTTTCTTAAATTGCGGTGAGGGCATCATTTTTAAAATAGGATTCTTAGTAATTTGGTACCATATATTAGACGTTGACTAGGTAGAGGAGGTGCAAGTCAATAAGCAGCTGTGTCATCATTTTTAGGAACTAAGGATGATTAAGGTGAGTTTAATAATGGTATTTTTACCTAAATTTTTGTCATACTATCTTTTTACTGTATCTAAATATTTAGTTATATCCAATCGACCATAATACCCTAAATTGATATGAATTTCCATTTACACATTATTTTCCTTAATCATGTATATTGATAACCCTATCATGATAATAAAGCATTGTGAACATTTGAATATGTGATTTTATAAAAGTAGTAGTCCCTTTACAATGTGGGGGTCACATTAGTCATGCGCATATGTAAGCCCATAGGTAAGGCGAGCGTACCCAGCCATAACTAGGAAGGGTGGTCCCAGTAATAGGGTTTGATCAACTCCACACGTTACTATATATGTCAAGTGAGCGGGGCTTAAGCTGTTACACTGATTAATTGGAGACACACCATCTTCTTTCTGTATAACTTTTGCTAAAGAATTGAATTAATTATTAAAATATTTGAATACCATTTATCAACAAAATCTAAATGCATGTTGAACACCTAGATTTGTACCAGCATTATAAATTCACTTTGACTAGGAATCATAAACCTTTACTTAATGCATTATTTTTGATTTTGTACTTGCTGCTAATATTGACTCACTAAGACTTATTCTCACCTCTTTCTTTTCTTTCTCCTTCCCAGGAGATTGTGCTAGCTAAGGTAACCTCAAGAACCATGCATTTTCTCTTGAGGGTTAGAGTAATCATATGGATTAGAGCTCCATGGATCATTGAGTCTCATTCCATTAAATGGGATTATTGTAGTTATGCATCATTTGGGTTGTTAGATTTATTTTAAACTATTTTAAAGTTTGGAAGCATATTTATTTTGTTATGAGATTTGACAATAATTTATAGAAAATACTTAGGTATTTAGATATTGAGTCTGGATTTATAAATGGAACTTTGTCTACCCTTTTTCCATATTAAAAACCTTATAACTGGTTAGATTAGTGGGTTTTACAAGCTTAGGTAGCCCTATGTAATTCCCAAGTCCTAGGACCATCACATCCTTCTAGGCGGGGTTGTGACAAATCTCTTTAACTAGCGGATTTTCTCATTTCTTAACTTCCATATCTAGTGGTGAATCTTATTTACCTTTTCATGATGAGGCAATGTCCTAATGGAGTTGACACCATTTATTCGTCATATTAGCATTTGACATTTGAATTAATATTTCAAGTCATGCTCTCACTATAGCGAGATGTTCCCACTTCATAGTGTTCTCCACTAAAGTGATAATTATAACTTTAAATGTAACATAGCTATTTCTATAAGTCATATCTTCTCAAGAATTATACATGCCATATTACATAACTCTTTATGCACTTCACATCAATTCACTTAACAATTTGACATTCTCTTTTCTTTAGGTCTAATTCTTTTGGAATATGCACTAACCTTAATAAAATCCTATAAACTCTATTCTGCCATACTCATGTGCCTTTCACATTCTTTAAATTCTAGATCATTCTTAAACATTTACACCTCTTATTCTTACTTAACATCATTTAACAAAACCATCATCACTTTTCCTATCATTCATTTGTCTCTATATTTTTCCCTACTTACCTTTTTTATAATCTTATCCTTACCAATAAAATTCTTTCTCCAAATTATTTCATTCCTCAACTTACATTCTCTTATGAACCCTCAATTCTACACCTCCCAAAATTCTAAACCTTCAGTTAGGAAAAGAATTAATCAAGATTTTTAAACCATCTTCAAATCATCTAGGACTCAGTACAAAGGCTAACACAAGTGGAATCACGAAAAATGGACAAGAAATGGACGAATATAGGTTGAATAGGTGAACTAGCACTAGGTGCCGCACAGCTTTACGGCACCATAGAGCAGTCGGCAGCACTACCGCAAAGGCTTTTATGGTACTGCAAAACCTTATGCGATAATCCATGCATTTTCCCACCTTTTTGTAGTCCCATAATAAAAGTTGATAGCTTCGATGCTCCGGCCCTCCCTCTATATATAGGGGACCTATAATACCCAAGTATTTCATAGCTCACTCTAGTTGCTAATGATGCTAAAAGATGAGATCTTTGAATGTTAGCTTAGTATAGAAATGAAAGGAAATTAGTTAGCAACCTTATGATACTATTGAATTGTTTGCCTAGTATATGATCTTATTATCACTAATTGTGCTTTAATGAATTGAAAAGTGTTCATATGGTAGCTAATAAGGTGTGTAAAGAAGTTAAAGGACACAAATTTGAAGGAAAGTTAAAAAGGAAAGTTTCTAAGTTTATCATAGGATTTGTTGATGGACTATGGACTTGTTGATGGACTATGGGCTTGTTATTGGGCCTTGGGTCATCAAAGGCCCCAACCCAACAATAGTGGGCTAGCCAATGGGCTCATAATTAGTGTAACCTTAAGTTCATATGTTAGAATAGTTAGCCTAATTAGAGTAGTTAGCCAACACCAAACAAAATATGTTGTAGAGAAAGAGTTACAAAATTTGACCAATTTGCAATAAAAATTAACCAACTAGCAACAAAAATTGACCAAAGTCAAAATCCTAAACCAAGTTAAACTCTCACCTTCTCTGCACATAAATCTAGGTTCACTTTGAGCACTCTAACACCATATGGTGATCATCACCATTGTAGAGAGAATCCTAGCCACCTAACTTGATCAAATCTTAGCCATTCATTAAGATTAAATCCTAAGCATTGAACTTACTTGATCAAATCCTCACCATCCAACCCAATATATATATAAGCAAAATTATGTTGAGAAATAGCATTTAGCCTATCTCTACACCAAAGTCTCACACAAAGGAAGGAAATTCTCTCTACACCAATTGCAATAAGAATTTTAGCAAGTCAAAGCTAACCAAGTTGAGAAACTATGTTTACCTTCTCTTTTCTATGTTTTAAGGTTAATTTTAGTATTTTAGTTGTATAAAATCCCTTCTATACCATAAGAAAATTCAGCCAACCTTGGGTAATCATACATAAGACGTGCTTTTGAATGATCTTAGATAAAGAAAAATGATTTAGAAGTGTTAAATTGAATTTTGGGAACTTGATTCAAAACTTGGAAACCTTAGAGGAATAAACATAGTTAAAAGAGAAACTTAGTGTTCTAACTCTAGATTGTGATAATGAAGTGATCATATATGTTATATGTTATATAAATTTTGTATTCCTATAATTAATTTGAAGATTTGACGAGGAATTATGAGTCAAATTTGACATAAGTGGGACAAGTTAGGGTTCATATGAATAAGATTAAATTAACTCAATTTAATTAGTGGAAATTGATTGCCTAAGTGTTAATTTGATGAATCTATAGTTAATTTGAGGTTTGAAAGTGAAATTGATAGTTTTTCCCAAATTCTAGGGTTAATGGAACAATTTGGGAATTTTGAAATTTAGACTTGGAATTATGAAATTGAATGAGGAACCTAGCTTGGAAATGATTAGAAATAAGAATAGATATAAATATGTATATGATATTATTGATACATCTCCATTATAAGTTGAAGTAATGAAATAAGTATAAGGTATAATTAGTAACACCATTAGTTACTAATTATTATGTAATTGAAATGTTGTGGATGTAGAACTTCAAGGCAAGGGCAAAGAAATTGCTCAAGAATGTGAAGGACATTAAACTAATCAAAGAGCAAACAAACAATAGGAGTAAAAGAGTTAAGGTGAGTGCTTAATAAATGTAACTATGTCTTTCTTGCAACCATTATTTAAATTCCCATTCCTTGACATACACTTGGAATGACATTTGATATATGATTGCCTATTGATTGTTTAACCCTTTAGAAATCCATATCTTGCTTATATGATATTGATTATGATGAGCCTTTTACCTTAGTCCTATGTTATGCTCAATGATGAGAATGATTAATATGTCAAACTATCTTTTATTGATTTCCTATTATAGACCTTGGATATGTTTTTCGTTGATACCCATGAATAAGTAGAAATCCCCTATGATGTGAGGAATTACATTAGACCTTATGCACTTGGTATAAGCCCATGGGTAGGGCGAGAGTACCCAACCTTTATTAGGGGGATGCCTAACTGCAAGACCTTATTAGTTTTACATAATATGATGCATATGAGTGAGCAAGGTTTAGACCACCACTCTAATATTTATGTGTAGGAAGCTTTCTGCTTCCAAGACATTATTATTTCTGCTAAAATGCACTCTAAAGTCTAATATGACTAATTTTGATTAACATCACTCTGTTGTCACCTTAAATCAATCCAATTGATAACCTTTACATTGTGTTTATGTTATGTTATATTATTATGTACTTACTGACCTTGTCTCATCTTATAGTTATTTATAATTTTCTAGGTCATGATGATTTATTAGCAAGGTAAACTCTAAGCTATGCTTCTTCGCTTGGGACTTGCTAAAAGTGTTATATATATGTTGCTTATGTCATTTTAAGGGTAAACAATCTAGAGCTCCATGGTGACTAAAGGCTTAGTACTAAAGTATGTTGTGTCGTAGAATAATGTAAACAATTGATAACACTTGTTAAGTATATGTATACTTATGATAGTAAGTAAGAATGTGTGGATAGTATTTGTTAATATCTATGAATGATGTTCTATTCACAGTCATGAGATGACACTAAAGTATAAAGGTTATAAATGAATGATTAGAGTAATTACATAAAATAATAATAGGATCAATGGTGTTCTACAAATTTAGGTGACCTTATGCCTTCTTAAACTCTAAGATAGTCACAGCCTAAAAATTGGGTCATGATAGAGTTAGTATCAAAGCTAAGGTTTAAGTCTTACTTAGGATTAATAACTATATGAACTATAGGTTAAACCATGGAGCATATGAATTCTTGCTGTTGTCAAATTATATTGTTAAATTAGATCTGCTTTAATAATATATGTTAAGTTACCTCTCATTTTTTTGTGATTGTTGATAGTGATGTTTGCCCTGGAGTAATGTACATATTATGTAAATGTAAATAAAATTCTTAATTGGCAATAATATATATATGTTCTTTAAATGAATTTTTTCTTTTATAATGTATATATGTTCCTTAAGTATTCTATGAAAGGATCTATTCTTAAAGAGTTGAGAATATGAGAGATAGATCACCTTTGTATAGATACTTTAAATTTGTTCATGATCATAGGATTATTGACTGGGCACCTTTAATCTAGAAGACCATCATCTATGTTGTCATCCATGTGTGAACCCTTAATTTTACACCCTCAGCATCCAACCGCAGCCTTAGCACCTGCTGAATTTAACTCATTGTGCGAAGTTGTTACGGTTGTCCCGCTAACCGGTTAGTGGGCAAGGGTTCGGGGGCAGCGCCCCTGAAAGAAAATTTTTTAGACTTCATTCACATTGCCACCAGGCATCCAAATTACTCAAACTCCATGCCGACAACCAATCTCTAAACAAAAAAAAAGAAGAAAAACCTAGAGATGCATGCCGCGCGGCGCACCGCATAGGAGCCTTGCGGCACCGCGTCAGGTCTACACGGTACTACATAGCCCGTTTGCGGCATGCCGCAAAGGCTTGACATGGCGCTGCACAGGCCTGGTGTGGCGCCGTGCCAGGGCACGCCCTCTTCTGCGTCAATGGGCCCCACACACGTAAAATGACCTTTTTACCCCTCTTTGTCCAGTTATCAACCATTTTCTGGCCCCATCCTTTTGGTCTTTTCACATTTCTATTACCTAAACTACCCTCCACCCATTTGCCTATAAATAGGCTCCCATTCCCTCATTTTTAGACATCCTTGAATTTGAGTAGATAGCTATCCTCAAATTCCTCTCTTCTTCTCCCTCCAATCACTCTCTAATTAATTAATTAATCTTTTTAATTAATTAATTACTTCACCCTAACCAAGTTAATTAATTTTTTTAATTGACTAATTTTTTAATTAATCACTCTTTTTTTCCAAAAATCATTCCTTTTTTAAAAAATCAATTTAATCATTTTTCTTTATCCACTTTTTCATCCAAATTAATTAATTAATCTTTTTAATTAATTAATCCATCCATCTTTTTCATCATATTAATTAATTAATCATTTTAATTAATTAATTAATCTTTCAATCCATCCAATCACCCGGTCCCAATAAAATGAAACTTCAGTCCGGTAAAACACTTCACCCACCAAAAGTCAAGGTATCAGCCTTTTTCCTCACTTTCAACACACTCAAACTGAAATCAATATGATCAACTCCTAAACCCCTCCACTTAACCGTGGAACGAACTACGTGGGTTTTGATCCCTATTCAATGGGGCACGTAGGCACGTTTGGAATCTAAATCCAAATCCCAATCAATCTCTTTTCCCTCTTTTTTTCTTTTTTTAATTAATTTGTAAATATTTTATTTTCACTATACATTCATGTTTTGCTATATTCATGCATATTACTATTATCATTTTATAAATGTCATTCATGAAATCTAATTTTCAAGTCAAATTAAACTTAAGAGCCAAATTTAGATTATTTAAAACTAAAAACCTAGTCCTTGAACTCAACCTAGTTCGAGATTAGTGATTTTTATCCTTGGGTAAATTAATTGCAAAATTAATAAATTGGAGTCAAATTGGGTTTTTCCTTAGTTTTCCCATTTAAAAATAAATTAGGGTGGTGACTCCCAAAAATTATTTTTTTTAAAATCAACCAAATCCAAACCTGAGGGTTCCATCGTGAGTCTAAACCCGAATGAGCATCTCGATTCCCTCTAGCGAACCGGGCCAGTGCTCGGGGGAGGCCTCACAGCTGGCAACTTCGCTGGGGACTAGTTGCCACCTTTTTTTAATAAAAAGGAAAATAAGAGGATTACTATTTGGTTAAGGAAAAATTTTTCTAAAATAATCCCCATTTGGCTCATTAAGTATAATTTGACTTTCATGCATCACTTTGCATAATAAAGGCTCCTTGCCTCAACCTTAGCTTTAGGGAAACTTTTTGGATGGCAAGTAGCATTGGCTCGACAACTCTCTTTTAGTATGTTGGGAGATAGCGAAAGCATTCCACCCTGCGATGAATCCCTGATCATTTTGGTGGTGTAACGAGCAGTCAGTACTGTTGGACCCATACGAGGCTCCTTGCCTCACATATGGTTAGGTATATCGATGCTCTAGTGGGACGGGGGCCCTTAAATCAAACCACCCTTTACCCTTGTGCATATAGTCGCCTTAGCCTTTGACCTTAGGTTCTATGTACCATAATAATCGATATTTTTGCATGTTCATGAAACCTTTTTCAGCATGCATCATACCATGATCATGCATACACAATATGAGAAGCTCAACAAGGTCAAACACCTCAAAGACCCAAACTGGTGGTCTGTTACCCCAAAAACACCTCACACACTCGTCCTGTCAACGTAAAAACTTAGTGACCAACCATGTGGAGGGAATCCTTTTCCTGACACATCTTCACATTCATGCCATTTTTCCTTCACAAATCCATTTTCTTATCCATTTTTTCTGTCTATTTTAAGGTACCAATGGCCAATACCTTTAACTTTGATCAAGATGCCATGAGCGCTTTCTTCACCAGCCTCCTCAAGAAACAAGAGGAAACTTTTCAAGCTGCATTCACCACTGCTCTTCAGACCCAGGCTAAAACTTTTATCAATGCTCTCAATGCCCAATCTGCCACCTTTACTAATGCCCTCAACTCCCAACACCAGTCTATCGTCAATGAGGTCAAAGAAATGACCAATGCCACTATCACACCTTCTCCTGCTCATGTTGAGCTTGCATCTGCCCAAGCCAAGACTAGCCATGCCCCTACTTTTACTCCTCCCATTATCGATCTCACCGATAAAAAGAAAGCACCTGAGACTCCAATCTCTCTTACCATGGACTTAAACACGACCGCTCCCTCTCCCACTACGAATCATTTTCAAAGTGGCAATTTTTTTAGCTTTCCCGAAGCTAAGAAATTGATGGATAAAGTTGAGGTCATGGAAAAAATGCTCAAGAACATCAAAAAGCATGAGGACATGATAGATGTCAACTCCTTAGCTCTCTTCCCAAATGCACGAGTTCCACCAAAATTCAAATTGCCAGTCATGGATAAGTTTAATGGCACCACATGTCCCAAAACTCATCTCAAGATGTATGTGGGTGCTATGAGACCTTTTGGTGTGGACAATGAGCTCCTTGCCCAACTATTTTAGCAGTCATTGACCGGAGCTGCTATTAAGTGGTTACTAGATCTCGACAAAAATCACAAGAAGACTTGGGATGACATATGTAATGCATTTGTCAAACAATACCACTACAACATCGAGGTGGATGTCACCCGTTGAGATTTGGAAACCACCAAACAAGGACCAAGAGAATCCTTCACCGCGTTCCTTACAAGGTGGAGGACAAAAGCAGTTTAAATGGTGAACCGTCCATCTGAAGTAGAGCAAATTGACATCATTGTCAAGAACCTCCTCCCCCAATACCAGATGCATTTGCAAACACAGTACCTCCCTAACTTCAAAGCTCTCATTGCCACCGCCACCAAGATCGAGGATTTGATTCAATCAGGATGAATCAAGGATGAATCCTCTAGGTGTCACAAGAACCCCACCAGCAGCACCCAAAGAGAATGAGAGGTAAATGTTGTGTCTTGTCACCAGCCGATGAAGTTAGAAACAAGGAGGACTTTCTCTGAGCTGGGCATGCCCCTTAGTGTCATTTATAAGAAAGCCCTAGAGGCTAATCTAATTAAGCCCTTAGACCCATGACCTCCTCCAAACCCCTTGCCCAAGGGTTATAATGCTAATGAGCACTGCAACTTTCATCAAGGGCCAGGGCACAAAACTGATGCATGCCAAGTTCTGAAACATAAAATCTAAGACCTCATTGACAGTGGAGACATCATTGCCCCCAAACCCAAAGTCTAGCACGACCACCAATCCTTTTCCAAACCACTGAGCTCACCCGACTATCTCAAGCTTCATCCAATAATGGGTATTTTGAGAAGAGTGCCAGCGTTGCTGTGCCCCTATCCAAGTCCTCCGAGTCCATGTCTGAGTCGTTTGAGTTTTTGTCTAAGACACTTGAGTCAGAGTCTATGTCAAAGTCTTTTGAGTCTATTTCTATTAAATCTTTCTTTAAACTTAAGTCTGTCAGGGCTTGTCTTTTTGAGTCTGTATTTCATCTTTTAGACTTATCTTTTAATGTACTCATGATGGGACTTTTATCAGTAATAAAAAGTTTGAACTTTCTGATTTACTTTGATTTTTTTTTCTAATTCATCTTTGAATGGGACATCTTAGAAAAAAAATGAATGAAAAATAAAAAATAATAATAATACAAAAAAAATGAAAAAGGCAAAAGGATCAACTAATTATGGCACAAAAAAAAAATTCCATACATTGCATCTACTTAACAGTAGTGAAAAAGATCATGAGCTATACAAAGACAAGGACATGATACGGATACTCCAAGCGTCACAATTTACAAGATCTTGATCTATAAGAAGCCTATCGAGAAGAAGCTGTGGAGAACGAAGAAAAAATAGGAAGATCCTATCCGATAGAGGCATTATCTTCACAGACGTGGACGAAAGTAAATTCTCCCATCTTGGCAACCTGGATCAGCTGAAATGATACATCATCTGAAGATGACATCTGCATTTCATTTTTATTTCTCATGCGTATGTAATGAGAACTACGTGGACCTGATTCTCCCGAAAAGAAATAACCGACAGAAAAGTGATGTAAGGGATACGTAGGCAGCTCGATTCGGGTGCGGTTCAAATCATAATACAAAATATTTTATTTGTATCGCATTCTCATTTTCCTTGTGCCTAGTATATCATTCATTTGATTATTTTTCCTAAAAAAAAACAAAAAAAAAAAAGAATGCTTGCTAAGTTGAAAACCTAAAAAGTCGGCTTAGGTAGAAACTAGAGCAAAAATAAAAGATGTCTCATTTAGTGATGATCAAATCTTGCAAAATACAAATCCATCATAAAGGATAGACCTTTCATTATCGTCTATAGCTTATCCTATTTCGTGTAGTCATGTCAACTCGTAATTACTTCAAAAAAAAAAAAAAGGGTCACGTCTGAAGTCATGGCCTAGCCAATCCTCCTTTACCTCCTAAGATGCAAATCTCTCGTGTCCTCATCAAAGTAAAAGTCTATCGCAATATCCTTCTTTGAGTCTCTACTATAAGCCATGGTGTCGCACTTCCAGTAGATCCTCGAGTCTCCTTCAAAGATTGAGTCACCCCTCTATCTATGTTACAGTCCTCGCTCCACCAATGGCTTCTCTTGCAGCCCATCCTTCCTCAACTATGTCACCCTCCGCAGGGCAACTTGGTACTCTTTCTCAATTGGCCAAACCACCTTTATCAACCTCTCTGTGATTCCAAGTGAAATCCCAAAATAAACAGCATGATAACCCCTCAGCTAGCCATCACCTAATAGCTCTAGCAATGGGAACTGTGATATGCATAAACTCCAAGAAAGAAAAGCTGGGGGCACGTCCTGAGTTTATCCCACCTGCCTTAAGATCCTTACTCCCTAGTGGAAAGTCATTCAAACCAAGCCCAATAGGCAAATCACCTAACACCCATGGCTCCCGGTCATGAGAAATCAAATCCTCTACAATCGATAGTGCTAAAAATGTGTCTGCCGGGGGCAAGTTGCAAGCAGTCATCTTATCTGATCTCTGACCAAGTATCAATAAAGCATAAGCAGACTAAAAAGCAGGGGTCACCACCTAAAAATGATCCATCAACCATGCTTTCGAGATAACCCAAAACTTGAAACAGACATCCATAAAGCACCAAAGCAAAAAGGGTAAGAATGGACAAATTTTTATCACTAGGGAATAACTAGCAAGACAGTTCATCTCTCTAAATCCTTAACAAAGCAATTGAGGCTCATCAGTGTCTTTGCCAGCATAGCTCTAGCCACAAAATACCTCTATTCTATCTGCCACTGTGGCATCACCCAAATCAACAGACCCATAACTGACACTCAAATAGAAAATCAAGACCCTCATGTTGAGCCTCTGCACCCCTCATATCTCCCTGGTCACCGGAATCGTGGAACTTTTCAATCACAGCGGTCAAATTCACTTAACTATCACCAACCATCCTTTATCTTGCAATATCCTGAGGCAAGTCAAAAACTCTTGAAAAATTCAAAAAAATGCTAGACTTTGAACTTTAGCACCACTAGAGTTGCCTTTGAGTCGCAGCCAAGCCATATTCCCTATCTCTCTGGAATAGGCACAGCTCCTTCTTGGCAGCACCAAAATAGAAACCACGGGCCACCAGATTCTGAGATCTGAAGCAACCCCTCGAACTCCTCATAATGCCACCATGGCAATTTTTCCATATCAACCCAAGTTGAGTTCCTCAACCTTGTCGAGTTTCTCAGTCCATAAATGCATGTCTCTACAGGACACAAAGTTCATATGAAAAATTGCATTCACAAAGTTACTACATGAATCCACCCCATGCATCTATGCAATCATCCATTACAAGCATCATCACAAATCATGCATGGCATAGAAGTCAAATAGAAGGTCTGAAACATGCATGCATCATCTATGCACCAGTACCTATGCAATCATCTGCAATCATGTACCATCATGCATAAGCTGAGCCAATAGCCTCATCGGCATCTCTTAAAGCTAACTAATACTTTCTCCAAGCTTACTGACATGTCCTGAAATTGACCAGTGTCTTTTTGAAGCTAAATGATACCTTTTTGAATCTAATCAATAAAGTGTGACTTCCAGAGTCTCTTTACTCCTAGCAAAGTTCCTTTGAGCCTTCCGAAAGGCTCAACCCCTCACATTCAAAAGCTTAAGTTTCTTTGGCACAACTAAAATCTTGAGCCAACTCACCATAAGCTGAGGCTTTTCCTCAGAATCTCTCGCAAGCCGACTGGCCATAGGTCGAGGCTATCTTTTCACTAAATTATCTTGTCTAAAATCTTCTTTATCTCTAACATCAAGGCCAAATAGATAGCCTTAATTGAGATTTACCCAATCTTCCTTACATTAAGGCCAAACAGATAGCCATGATTGAGATTCACACCAAACCTTCTTTATCTCCAACATTAAGGCCGGACAGATGGCGTTGATTGAAATTTATCAAACTTTTTTATCTCTAACATTAAGGCCAGACAGATAGCCTTAATTAAAATTTACCCAAACCTTCTCTACCTCCAATATTAAGGCCAAACAGATAGCCTTGATTGAGATTTACCCCAAATCATCTTTACCTTTAGTATTAAGGCTAGACAGATAGCCTTGATTGAGATCTTGTCCAAAATCTTCTTTACCTCCAACATTAAGGCCAAAAAAATAGCCTTAATTGATATTTACCCAAATCTTCTCTAACATTAAGGCTGGACAGATAGCCTTGATTAAGATTCACCCAAGTCATCTTTACCTCTAACATTAAGGCCGGACAGATAGTCTTGATTGAGATTCACCCAAGTCAGCTCTACCTCCAACATTAAGGCTAGACAGATAGCCTTGATTGAGATTCACCAAACCTTCTCTATCTCCAACATTAAGGCCGGACAGATAGCCTTGATTGAAATTCACCAAACCTTCTTTATCTCTAACATTAAGGCTGGACAGATAGCCTTGATTGAGATTCGCCTCAAACATTCTTCATCTCCAACATTAGGGCTGAACAGATAGCCTTAATTAAAATTCACCGAGACCATTTTTGCAAGCAACATCAAGGCCAAACAGATAGCCTTGATTGAGATTTATCCAATCTTCCTTACATTAAGGCCGAACAGATAGCCATTGATAAAGTTCCTCCTCCCAAAAGACATGACAAGAATATACAGGCCCATAATCTGACATGGCACCTCTTCCTAACGTTTACTATCATCAGAATCACCTTTTATTCAAAGCCAATTCTGATGAGGGGGCAACTATGAACCCTTAATTTTACACCCTCAGCATCCAACCGCAGCCTTAGCCCCTGCTGAATTTAACTCATTGCACAGAGTTGTTACGATAGTCCGCTAACTAGTTAGCGGGCAAAGGTTCAGGGGCAGCGCCCCCGAAAGAAAATTTTTTAGACTTCATTCACATTGCCACCAAGCAT
Organism: Reutealis trisperma; assembly: GCA_947687605.1. Classification (NCBI taxonomy): domain Eukaryota; kingdom Viridiplantae; phylum Streptophyta; class Magnoliopsida; order Malpighiales; family Euphorbiaceae; genus Reutealis; species Reutealis trisperma. The sequence goes on along the minus strand of CANTUT010000037.1, from coordinate 158,177 downwards.
CCAAATTTCTCAAACTCCATGCCGACAACCAATCTCTAAAAAAAAAAAAAAGAAGAAAAACCTCAGGATGCGTGCTGCATCATATGGTGCGCCGCATGGGAGCCTTATGGCACTGTGTCAGGTCTGCGCGGTACTGCACAGCCCATTTGCGGCACGCCGCACAGGCCTGGTGCGGTGCCGTGCCGTGCCAAGGCACACCCTCTTATGCTTTAATGGGCCCCACACGTAAATTGACCTTTTTACCCCTCTTTGTCCAGTTATCAGCCATTTTCTGACCCCATCCTTTTGGTCTTTTCACATTTCTATTACCTAAACTATCCTCCACCCATTTGCCTATAAATAGGCTCCCATTCCCTCATTTTTAAACATCCTTGAATTTGAGTAGATGGCTATCCTCAAATTCCTTTCTTCTTTTCCCTCCAATCACTCTCTAATTAATTAATTAATCTTTTTAATTAATTAATTACTTTACCCTAACCAAGTTAATTAATCTTTTTAATTAACTAATTTTTTAATTAATCACTCCTTTTTCCAAAAATCATTCCTTTTTTAAAAAATCAAATTAATCATTTTTCTTAATCCACTTTTTCATCCAAATTAATTAATTAATCTTTTTAATTAATTAATCCATCCATCTTTTCCATCATATTAATTAATTAGTCATTTTAATTAATTAATTAATTTTTCAATCCATCCAATCACCCGATCCCTATAAAACGGAACTTCAGTCCAGTAAAACACTTCGCCCACCAAAAGTCAAGGTATTAGCCTTTTTCCTCATTTTCAACACACTCAAACTGAAATCAATCTGATCAACTCCTAAACCCCTCCACTTAACCGTGGAATGAACTACGTGGGTTTTGATCCCCATTCAATGGGGTACGTAGGCACGTTTGGAATCTAAATCCAAACATCAAATCCAAATCCCAATCAATCTCTTTTCCCTCTTTTTTTCTTTTTTTAATTAATTTGTAAATATTTTATTTTCACTATACATTCATGTTTTGCTATATTCATGCATATTGCTATTGTAATTTTATAAATGTCATTCATGAAATCTAATTTTCAAGTCAAATTAAACTTAAGAGCCAAATTTAGATTATTTAAAACCAAAAACCTAGTCCCCGAACTCAACCTGGTTTGAGATTAGTGATTTTTATCCTTGGGTAAATTAATTGCAAAATTAATAAATTGGAGTCAAATTGGGTTTTTCCTTAGTTTTCCCATTTAAAAATAAATTAGAGTGGCGACTCCCAAACATCATTTTTCAAAATCAACCAAATCCAAACCTGAGGGTTCCATCGTGAGTCTAAACTTGAATGAGCATCCCAGTTCCCTCTAGCGAACCGCACCGGTACTCAGGGAAGGCCTCACACCATGATAAATATGTGATACTTATATTAATGGAGGTAGTAAGTCTCATGCTACAGACATGTGATGTCATGACAATATGTGACCTCTCATAGAGATGAGTGAGTTGAACAATGACATCAGATGATGAATACATGGATTTTTACCATTAGTCAACTTTTCATCATCTAGGTCATGTTTGTGCATATAGTCCTTTGACTTGAGGTGACACATTACCTAATGTATTGGTGGTTAGGATTTATTATTGCTTACATACCAATGCTATTCATGCAAAGGTATATGGCATGTTATGGCCCTAACTAGTGATATGTTGAGGTAAGTGTTAAGTGATCTCCAAGAAAGAATCCATTAACTTGGGTAAACAAGGAAGGAATCCTATGACATCTAGTTGTTCTTGATATACAAGTCCTTAGCCAAGGTGTATAAGATTCACTAGAAAAGAGTTTCTAGTAGTAATTGAGTTTATCGAGAACTAGAACAAAGATGATAACATATGATTAAAGCATATAAGGTTTGACTAATCCATGACCCTAGCTGAGATCAAGATCTGTAATGGAGGGATTTGAGTGAATGATAATTATGATCAAAGGTCCATGTAATGTTTCATGTATATGTTCACAAATATTCATTTCTAATTAGGTAGTCGTGATATGTTATGCTAGGCATCCCTCATGACTTATGGGACTAAGTGTGAAATGAGGATTTCACATTAGGTGTGAAAAGGAGTTTTCTCTATCCCATTGCTAATTAGAACTTGAACCTAGTAAGTCACACACCATAAAGCATTCACTAATCATAGATAAAGAATTACATTAATAACTAATGAAAGTGTTTAATTGATTTATTAATCATAGTTGAATTAATCTTATAATTAAATTTACAAAGACCTTAGCATGTCTTAAAGTTTAATTCATAAAAGGGTTATTTCAATTAATTCATGATTTGTATATGATACAAGTAGTGAGCTAAATTGAAATAGTTTTGGACTAAAGTTAATTAGGTTTACATTTGATGGGAGCCCAAACCACATTTGATGTGGTAGTAGATGAATAAAGGCTTGGTCATAAACTTGATTCATATGATAGATTTAGGGGTTGCACCAACTAAAACCCAAGCCCATATAAGATATGGAAGAGAGAGAGTTTAGGGGGGTTAGAGATCACCCACTAACTCTTTTAGGCATCTTTATATTTTCCTCTAAAATAATGGGAGACAAAGATGAATTGATGAGACAATCAACTCATCTTTGTTCCCTACTATCTCAATAACCATTTCTTGGTGGGAGAGGACATCATACAAAAGGAGAAAGGAAAAATCTGATAAGTAAGTGACATACAGATTTTTCCACTAACTCATATGTCTACTATTGCATGCAATAGTTGAGAGAGAGTTTAAGAAAAAACTTAAAGAAAGAGTTCTTCATTTTCCTTCATCATCTTCATATACTCTTCTTGTTTTTGAGAAAAACAAGACTTGGTGATAGTAGAAGCAAGTCCAAAATGACAAGAACTCTTGATCCTTGCTTGGTGAAGCTTGGTGTGAGTAACCTAGAGGCTTCACATTTGGGGAGCTAGAGCAAATAGGAGCTAAGGAGAAAGGTATATGATACTTCTTCTTCTTCCTTCCTTCTTGTATGTGTTTTACACATAATTGGTGAACATATTAAAAGGGTAATGGACCTACCATAGTGGTGGAGCAAAATTTTGAAATGTTTGAAATTTTGCCCTGCCCAGCATGCTTCCGCTTTTGGTGCCATTAATCCTTTCAATTATGTGTGCATTATTGTGTTATTGTATTATTGTTATGTTATATTGCTTGATTGTGGATGTAGATGCCACAAATCTGTAATCTTGTTAGAGAAAGAGATGTATTGGATGCCACTTTGACTACTCCGCCTAAACTTGAAGAGACGGATCTAGAAGAGGTTCTTGACCCCATTTGGGTATTGAGGATGAAAGCACAATATAAGAGAGTGATGAGGGAACTTTATATATCAAGGTAGGAAGTATGAAATTTGAGAAGGATGATAAGAAATATGAAATGGGGGTTAGCCCAAATTAGGCATATATACCAAAACTCGGAAGCAGAACCAATCCCACCTCTTCGAGATGTTATGTTGGGATTCCTTGAGCATTTATGTGTAGCTTGTGGAAGATTGGATCATTCAGAGGAAAGATGTCCTATTAGGAGGCACATGCTATCCCTTTTGTTATTGTCCAATGGGCCATAGACATAGGGGCCCTGGGGAAAGTGAAGCTGAAAATAGTGAAAGGGGTTCGAGGAATTGAGAAAAAAATAAGGAGAAGAATGGATGTATTTTGGTTAGGATTTTGGTAAAATAGTTGACATGTATGTATATGTAATGGATAGTCTAATATGAAAGATAACTAATGGAATGTATATAATCTTTTGTATACATATGATGTGTAACTATTGAATGAAAGTTAGGAAATGAATTATGATTACTTTTATGTACTAAGAAAGGAAATGTCCATCAACTGTTAGAGTTAGGATTTGTCTTAGGCGAAGAAAAAAACTTCAGAGCCTCCAAAATAGCTCTAAATGATTGAATTTAGGCCCGAAAGTAGGTGGTGTTAGGTAAACCCTAACACGATTATAGGTCTTTCAATGAGCTTCAATTTGATATATTATAGGCCTCACAACTCATTCGTAGCTGAAAGTTATTACCTTGCAAATTTGGCTTGCATGAAAGAAGTGTTTTTCCATTAATTTGTTATGGTCGCAAATTTCTCCTCGCTATCGCGAATCTTACTTTGTCTTATGAGCATTTTTCTGAAAAGTAATTGCGGTCATGAATGTTTGGTAGTAGTTGCAACTGTCATTTTAAGCCCTGAGTCGTGGTCGCGACCAAGGTCATAAAATACATTGTGTTCTAAGGTCCAAATTAATGTTTTATCTCTTAAATTAGTCTCAGTCATGACCATTAGGTCATGGTCACTATAGTAAGTCGCGGTTGCTAAAAAAATTGTATAGTAGTCGCAACTCATAAGTTTATACCGTGATTTTAAGAAATTGTTGTCTACAAGCATCTTGGTGAATGTAATTTTTGAAATAAGTATATATTAAACACATGAATGACTTTAAATTTAAACCATCAAGAATAAAAAGAGAAGTTGACTAGGATTTGATATGAATTAAATCAACAGCTAATATGTATGGCTCTTTGCTATATGAAAGGTATCCATATGATGATGAATTAATTTATGATGTGTGTAAATAAATTGCTAAATGATATGTGACATTGTTGAATGATATATTTATATGGAATTGTTATATGTTATGAATGATTAATGTCATAAAACGAAAGATAATACTCAATAGTAGTTAGTGTTATTGTAAGTGATTCATATATATTTTATATATTGAAATATATATGAGATGAGCTAAGAGAAGGTATTATTGAATTTGTGGCTTAGATGCTACCTCATAGAATAGAACAAGAGAGATAAAGATCTCAAGAAGTTGAAAGTATCGCTCTAGATGCAGCATCTAATGTTGCACCTATATGGGATAATGATAGAGAGTGATCTCGATCAAGACAATGCACAGTAGATACAAAAGAATGAGAATTACCAAAAGACATGGATACATTCATGCAAGAGAATCAAGAATTAAGATGGCAACTTGAAGAATTGAGATGAAGGTAGGAAATGCCTCCACTGCCTCTACCACCTGTGGCACCACTTGTTCCTAGAGTTGAGAATATTCCTCCTCTTCTACCAAAGGTGCCACACCATGCTCGAGGAAGAATGTTATCGGAAGAAGTTTCAATGAATGACTTTATGAAGATGAAACCCCCTGAGTTTAAAAGAGAAGAAGGGGAGGATTCCCAAGAGATTTTAGAGGAATTGGATAGGATAGCTCATAGACTATCATGCTTTAATAAAAAGCTAATTGAACTAGTGGGGCTATAACTCAAGAAGGATGCATGGGAATGGTTCCAGAGGCAGATTAAGGATTAGCTATATGGAGATGACCCTCCTACATGGGCTGAATTTAAGTAGAGATTAATGGATGAGTTCTTAACAAAAGGAGAAAGGCATATTTATGCCCTTCAATTTGACCAATTGAAGTAAAAGCCTAGAATGTCTATATCTGAGTATGATTAGGAATTTAAACATCTAAGCAAATATGCCTCTTATATAGTACATTTTGAAGCAAGTAGGGTTGATTGATTCCGATGAGGATTGATTGCTCCAATTTATAATGTCTTGGTAACTATTGATTTCCTTACCATGGCCAAGCTTATTGATAAAGCTAAGCTTATGGAGGCATGGCATGAGGCCGAAAGAGCTGAATGGGTGGAAAAGGAGCAGAAAAACAAGGGAAAAAGTAAAGGGCAAAGCAGCTAGTAATAGGGAGGCACAACCCAAAGTAAGTCCTGAACATGCTTCCACAATATCCAACCTATACTAGCCAAAAATGGGAGGACAAAGTCAAGTTCAGGCTAGAAGTGTTTCAGTTGCCTTAATCCCAGGTAACAGTAATACATATCGAATAAGATAATAAGGTCAGCCTATACCTACTTACGCTACATGTGAATGATAGCATCGATGAGCCTGTCGAAGAGCCATAGGAGCATGCCTACACTATGGGTAAATGGGATAGTTTGTTAAGGATTGCTTGATGACTAGCAATCAAAGGATGGCTACAAAGGCTTCACAGTCCACTGTGCAAATAAATTGAGTGGAAAGTTGCAGACTAGGAGGATGAGGCCGTGGTGTCGGACAATCCTCAAGTAATGTGTGAGCTATGGAAGGTAGAGGAAGAGGAAGAGTCTATACACTTAATCAATATGATGCTTGCACGTCCCACAATGTTGTGATAGGTACCATCTTCATCTAGTCTATTAATGCTCAATGTTTGTTTGATTTTGGTGCAACACATTGGTTTATTTCACCATGTTTTGCTAAGAAATTAAATAAGAATAAGGAGGTGATGAACAAACCTTTGATTATAACCACACCTTTGGGAGAAATTGTAGTGGTAGAACAAGTGTATAAGAATTGCATGGTAGAAATTGAAAATAAGAGATTTCCTACAAATTTGATTAAAATAAAGGTCTTAGAATTTGATGTTATACTAGGAATGGATTGGCTATCTATGCATAATGCTCATATGGATTTTAAAGGAAAAATGATTAGTTTCAAAGAGGAGAACAGATCCGAATTCATTTTTCAAGGTGATAGGAGTAGCTTCACTATGAACTTTATTTTTGCTATTGGGGCAAAAAGATTGTTAAGGAAGGGTTGTCAAGCATATTTGGCACATGTAGTGGATATTAAGAAAATGGATAAATCTATCAAGAAGATACCTATAGTAGATGAGTTCTTTGATGAATTTCTTAAAGATTTACTAGGAATGCCACCAAGTAGAGAGATAGAGTTCACAATTGAGCTCTTACATAGAACTCAGCCAATATTGACACTACCTTATCGGATGGCACCTTTAGAGTTAAAGGAATTTAAAGTTCAATTATAGGACATACTTGATAATGGTTTTATTAGGCTGAGTAGTTCCCCTTAGGGTGCTCCAGTTCTATTTGCAAAGAAGAAAGATAGGTCCTTAAGGCTATGTATTGATTATAGACAGTTGAATAAGGTAACTGTGAAGAATAAATATCCTCTACCAAGGATTAATGATTTATTTGATCAGTTGCAAAGGGCTAGTTATTTCTCTAAGATAGACTTGCAATAAGGTTATCATCAACTTAAGATTCAATGAGAGGATATTTGTAAGACTGCATTTAGAATGAGATATGGACATTATGAATTTATAGTATTGTCATTTGGTTTAACGAATGCATCAGCAGCTTTTATGGATTTGATGAGTTGAGTGTTTAAGCCATTTTTGGATAAATTTGTGATTGTGTTTATTAATGATATTCTAGTTTATTCAAGAAGTAAGGAACAGAAAGAGGAACACTTGAGAATAGTATCATAAACTCTGAAGGAGCATAAGCTTTACACTAAAATGTCTAAATGTGATGGAACAAGTTTGTTTCCTTGACTATATAGTGAGTAAAGAACGAATCAAGGTAGATCCTAAGAAAGTAGAAGCGGTGACAAATTGGCCTCGACCTATAACTGTTACTAAGGTGAGGAGTTTCTTAGGTATGGCAGGTTATTATCGCCATTTTATAAAGGATTTTTCAAGAATAGCAGCGCCGCTGATGACGCTTGCACGAAATTAAGTTAAGTTTAAGTGGGATGAGACTTGTAAAGAGAGTTTCCAAAAACTTAAAGATTATTTAATCACAGCACCTGTTTTGGCATTACTTGATGGGAATGAAGGTTTCAACATATACTGTGATGCTTCTAAAATTGGTTTAGGATGCATGTTAATGCAAAATGGAAAAGTTATTGCTTATGCATCTAGGCAACTGAAACAACATGAGATGAACTATCCCATGCATGTTCTAGAAATGTTGGCGGTTATCTTTACTTTAAAGATATGAAGACACTATTTGTATGGGGAGAAATGTGAGGTCTATACAGATCATAAAAGTCTTCAATATATCTTAAAGTAAAGAGATTTAAATTTGAGGCAAAGAAGGTGGCTGGAATTGTTAAAGAATTATGATTGCCAAATACTTTACCATCCTGGTAAAGTCAATATTGTAGCAGATACATTAAGCATAAAGTTAATAGGTAGCCTCTTGCATATTGCTATGCAAAAGAGGCCAATAGTAAATAAGTTAAAGTCTATTGGCCAAGGCTCATATTGGGAGGTTTCTCCTTGATTCCTACCTGAATAGTTAAAGCCTTTCTACTTGCCTGTTTGAGGCAAGTCTATTGCCTAAGGCTCATGTCCTTTATGTGGAGAAGGTGGAATGGCAATTCGGTCATCCTCTCCATCTGCCCTACATCTCCAAGTCACAAAAGTGCAAGGTAATCTTCTTTTCCTTTCCATTTGTTTTAAGGCTTCTTGCCTCTTTTAGTTAGTTAATCAAATTGATTCACTTAGGTTCCTAGATAAATCAACTCAGCAGTTAACTAGGTTAATTAATTAACTTAACCCTCCCTAAATTAATCAATCAAAACATGATAAAGTGGCTAAGCTAAATGAACCCCTTCGCAAGGAGGGAGAACTACATGGGTTCTTATTGTATATTTATGAAATGACTTTTCAATTCATGCATACATTTATAATTCAAAAATCATGAAACAAGTGGAGGGCCCACCAAGCTTATGACTCATTAAAACACCCATCCCTAAAACACCAATGCTAGCGCAAAGGTCTATCATCTTGCTGTATTACCTTAGTCTTATACTTATTTATCTACCTTTTTCTTCATCACAAGGTACCTAGGACAGCCGAGGGAACAAGTCAATTGAAAGAAAGTGATTCGAATGCAGTTAATCCAAAAGAAGAAACTCAACTAAATTCATTTTTAACTGGTCTTCTCTTAAGGTAAGAGAGGAATTTCCTTGGTATTTTGGAGGCTTAACAGGCCCAGTTTAAAGAGCAGAGACAATCCATCTTAGAGAAGGTAAAAAGCTAGTGCCTTTTGATTTTGATCTTCATGGAAATATTTTTGTGGCTAACATATTGAGAAAAATGAATTATTTTCTTGGATTAGGGGTAAGCAAGAGTCAACAAGGAGTAAGTCAATTGAAAGAGTACTCTATGGATAACCCACCATTTGGTCTTGGTTACAATCCTACGAAAAAAATTTATGGTTGAGGTAGAGAAAAGAGCTAAAGAAAGAATGGTGGCTCTCAAGAAAGGCGAGTCATATGATTGGACCATATGCTCCTATTTCAAAACACTTAATGGGTGCTTTGTAAAGGAGGGTGAGAATTTTCTATACTGTGGTTTTCCAGAGCCTTGGGTCTATCTTATTACTAAGAAGTTAATCCTTAGTTTTGAACTCTTCTTTGATGTTAGGCTCTCCTTATAAGATTGCAAGCTAGTTTTCATATTAAAGTAAGATTAGGAGGACAATATGGAGGCTGCTCTCTTTGAGTAAGTTTGTATGATAGGAGATGAAGAAGTAGCTTATTTGACCAAATTCATCCAAACAACTTAAACCCAACTTAACAACTAGTACCATAAGAAGACAAGATAGGGTGGCCAGTCGAAGTCTGAGTCCAAGTCATAGTCAAAATCAGAGTCAGAGTCTTATTGATTCCAATTCCTAGTTTGAGTCTGTAGTTGACCATTTCGATCATTCTTTTAGTTTTGATGCAACAATGGACAATGGCTCTTTTATTCATAATAAAAAGATTGATTTTTCTTCTTGTGATCTTGTGTTTCCCATTTCCTTTCATGTTCCTTATCTTGAATCCAATTTAAATGAAATAAAAATGGCAAAGAATTAATAAGTTTTGGTACAAATGAAAAACTAAAAACCACATTCATTGTATCATCATGTCCTAATAGGGATGGCTTGAGTTGAATGATCCAAGAGTTCCTAGATTGCTTCTCTTAGGAACCCAAAGATATGATTGGTCTAGATTTGGTTATAACAGTTCATAAAATTCCTACCTATGAGCATGTGAAGCCCATCAAACAAAAGTTAAGATGACTGAAGCCTGAGTTGTCTCTAAAGATTAAAGAGGAAGTCACCAAGCAAAATAGTTTTGTCGAGCCAATCACTTATCCTTTTTGGTTAGCAAATATAGTTCTAATTCCAAAGAAATATGGGAAAGTCAAAATGTGTGTAGATTAAACAAGGCCTGCCTCAAGGACAATTTTCCATTGCCTCATATTGACCTATTAGTTGATCGTATGGCAAGGTACAAAGTAGTCTCCTTGATTGATCTATATCCAGGGTACAACTAAATTCAAGTTTATCCTCTTGATAAAGAGAAAACTGCTTTTGTAACTGAATGGCATACATACTGCTATCGGGTTATGCCTTTTGGGTTGAAGAATGTAGGGGCTACTTATCAAAGAATGGCCACCATAATCTTTCACTATATGATACATAAAAATGTGGAGGTATATGTCAATGACATGGTAATTAAGTATGAAACAACAGAGGATCACCTACACATCTTGGGGCTATTTTTCTCTAGACTTCGCTAATATAATCTTAAGCTGAATCCTAGCAAATGCATATTTGGGGCATCGTCCTAAGTGTTTTTGGGGTACATGGTTAATGAAAAGGGAATAGAGGTGGATTCGACAAAGTCAAAAGCTATTTTAGAGATGCCAATACCCAAGATAGAAAAGGAAAATAGAGATTTCCTTGGACGGCTATAATACATTAGCCGGTTTATAGTTTAGTTGGCCGATGTTTGTGGTCTGATCTTGAAATTGCTAAAAAAAGGAACCTCTAGACAATGGAATGATGATTACCATAAAGTTTTTGAGAAAATCAAAGAGTACTTATTAAATCCTCTTGTATTGCAACCATAAAGACCCGGAAAGCCTTTGTTGTTATGTCTCTCCATCACAAAAGAAGCCATAGGGGCAATGCTCACCTAAAATGCTACTAAATCACACAAAGAAAATGCTATTTATTACTTATGTAAATGCATGCTTACTTATGAGCTCAAGTACAATTAAATTGAAAAGTTATGCCTTGCTTTAGTGTGGGTATGTCATAAGCTTCAGCATTATTTGAGTTCCTACCCTACTTATGTCCTTGCTGACAAGAGTCCTTTGAAGTTTCTCATGGAAAGACCAGTCCTTAACAATAAGATGGCAAGATTGATGACAGTTCTCGCAGCCTTTGATTTGAAATATGTCTAAAGGAAAGCCATAAAAGGAAGTGTGATAGCATATTAATTAGCCGCAGCCTTAGTGGACAGTCGTTGGTCAGAGCTAGAATTTCTTGATGAAGATATCATGCAAATTGAGCTAAAAATCTAGAAATTATTCTTTGATTGTGTAGCTAAGAGCAAGGGTTGTGGTGCTGGAATTGTTATAGTCACCTTTGAGGGAGAAAATTCGCCTATAGCTATTAAGCTGGCTTTTGAAGTGATAAATAATGAGGCAAAATATAAAGCTTGTATAATTGGTTTAGAGGTTGGTATGAGTTTGAGAATTGATTACTTGAAGGTTCAAGGAGATTCAAATCTGATTATGTCCCAGGCATTTGGCAAATGGAAGATAAGAAAAGAGCGGTTGGTTCCATACCATAAATGCTTAGATGATCTTGCAAAAAACTTTCATGAATTATCTTTCCATTATTTGCCCCACTCCAAGAATTTAGTTGTAGATGCTCTAGTAACACTTGCATCAATGCTAGATAGGGAAATAATCAAACCTGTGGTAATTAAGGTGAAGCAGGAACCAGGGTACCATACTTTGTGCATGAATATTCAACTAGCTAATCAGAAACCTTGGTTTTGGGACATCTTCAACTACCTCAATAAAGGAAAATACCTAGAAGGAGCCTTTAAATCAAAACAAAGAACTTAAAGATAATTAGCTAATAATTTCCTGCCAAATAGGGATGTCTTGTATAAAAGGGCCTGAGATAACATACACTTGAGATGAATGATTGAAGAAAAAGCATGACAAATCATGGAATGGGTCAACAGTGGGGAAGAAGGGTCGCACATGAATGGGATCGCTTTAGTATGAAAAATTATGAATCTAGGATATTTTTGGCTCATTATGATGAAGATTATGCAAAATTTGTATAAAAATGTCCCAAATGTCATATTTATGCCAAGCTATAGAAATAAGCTCTTATGCTTTTGTAGCCCATAACTACTCTTTAGCCCTTTGAAACTTGGGGCACTGATGTCATAGGAAGAACAAATCCCAAATCATCTGCTGGTCATGAATACATCCTCATAACAGTTGATTACTTCACAAAATGGTTTTGAAGCAGCACCCTACCTAGTACTGGATTCGAAAAGAGTGGCCTATTTTATCCAAACTATCATCCTTTATAGGTTTGGGGTACCTTTGAAGATTGTCATATACAACGGATCTCATTTTTAGAATAAAGTAGTTCAGCTCTTGAAAAAGGAAAAGATCCAGCATCATAGATCATCCCCTTATTGGCCATAAACTAATAGGGTGGTTAGACCATCAAATCCCTCCTGTAAAAAATGATTGATAATCACAAGCACTAGCACTAATAGTTACTGTTTGCTCTGTAGGGATATAGGACTTCCATCTATACACCAACTAGAGCAAGTCCTTACTCATTAGTAAATGGAATGAAAGATATATTACCAATTAAGATGGAAATCAAATCAGCTAGGATCATGAGAGAAAGTCAATTAGAAGAGGCAAAATGGAGTAAAGGTTATTACAGCTAGTTGAATGCTATTGCAAAAAAGAGAATAGATGTGTTGTATCAATTGCAGGGTTATCAACAAAAATTTTCTCGCATTTTAACAAAAAGGTTAGGGATAAGGGCCTACAAGAAGGAAACTTGGTCTTAAAGGAAGTTTGAGCCCTAGTGCATGACCCTAGAGGCAAATTCAAACCAAACTAGACTGGATCTTATATGCTTAAATGCATCTTGTCAAGTAGAGGTGCCATTCTCATGGATTTAGACAAAATTGAATTCTCCAACCCTTGCAACTTGTATCAATTGAAGCGCTACTTTGTATAATGTTGCATTATAATTAGAACTACATGGACCTGATTCTCTAAAATGATAAAAGAAAGATATATAAGAGAAATAAGTTGTGTAAGAAGATACGTAGGTAGCCTTCATTGGGTGCAGTCCAAATCATTAATAAAATTTCTTTTGTGATAAATTTTGTTGTTTCAATGCCAAATAATAATAATAATGATGATGATGATGATGATGATGATGATGATGTTTTATTCAAAATTGGATTTAGGATAAATCTAAGAGTCTTGCTCGCTAAAATAAGAAAGAGTAAAAAAAAGGAGAAGAAAAAAATCTTCCTTAACGTAATAATAGGCCTCTTAATTATCAGTAGTCCCCCTGCAAAATGTCATCTTTTATCTCCTAAAGTAAAGTCACTCTCCTTATCTTCTCAAATGACCAAGATATTGCAATACACCATAAAGTGTAAGCCTCCAACTTGTCAAAGCAATATGACAAAAGAACAATATGAAAAACATGGGCCCATCTATTGGTAACCACCCTGGCCATAATAGGGGTAATTAAAGCAGATTCAAAGATAACTCCATCTAGGGGCACTCTTTGCACATAGCCCATTTGGCACATCACCCTTGTTCCTTGGTAGAATGTTACTATGTTTAAACCCAGCAAATAGACCATCCTATAACTGAAACTCATAGTCGTGAACTTTATGATCTTATACCAAGGACAAAACCATAGAAACTCCTGGGCATTGAGCTCAAATAGCCATTCAGTCCACTCCCTTTCAGAATTAAACTTCTTTACTATTGTGTGGGATCGTTACCATGAGGCAGAGCAGTCTTCTTTAATAGGAGGAGAAACCACTCTCAAATGATCCTTTAGCCATATCTACGCAAAAGCATAAATGATTAACAAGGGAAAGAGTAAGAGAAAGAAAGAGGAAGAATAAAAGTATACATATAGAATAATTTGACTCATAGACTAAGGCCCATCACTCCTATAAACTCAATCGAAGCTAAGGATGGCTTCTAATAAGATCATCCCAGCAATAGAATGACCTTCGACCATCTAAAAATCAATTCTATTACCTTAACATCCCCCTAACTAGTTAGGCCTATAAAGAGATATCCGGCTATCAGACAAAAAGCGGAAGCCTTCATCTAGTGTTCCTACCATTCTTTGTCTTCAAAACCCTAAGGATCATGGAACTTGATAATTACAGCAGTTAGATCCACCTAATCATCCATGACCATAGGGCTCGCAATTGCAATGTCTAATCCTAAGAGCATTTGAAAATAATTGAAGCAACCTACTCTCAATATGGGGACAGCTAAGTCAGCTTTAGGATTAGATCTTAATAGCACACTAAACTCCTCAAATGTAGGGCATATTTCATCCATGATAGCCCCAAATCTAAAAACATGAACCTCAGAATCTTAGAATTTCAGACAAGCTCTCAAAACATCCTAATCCAATCAAACCCCTCTCAAAGTTAGCATGGCACTAATCCCAAAAGTCCCTAAATTAATGTACTTCACTTGCTTAAGATTTTTAGTCCACAAATGCATTGTATAACTAAAATAGGGCTCCATAAAGAAAAGGATAAAGAAAAACCAAAGAAAGATGAGTGAAAAGCAAAAAGAAGAAAGCAGAAGATGTGTTTTAAAAGTTAAAATTGTAGTAGTAAGGATTACTAAGCCATAAGAGGGGTATATATATTGAAAAGTCAAGAAAATTCACTAGGATTGCCATAAAAGTCTGTGCAGTTTCACATAACATTATGTAGTAGTGTGATGCTTAAACCTTGTTGCAAGTGCACGGGTCGGTCAAGTAACATAGTGATGAGAGAAAAGTATCATTCCATTAAGGACTAATGGCAAATACTAGCTCAAACTTTGACTATTGTTTAGTAGATCAATAGCTGGAGATAACAATTAAAATAAAACAACCAATTTTAACCAAATAAAATTGAACTAAGGAAAACAATGAGAAAATTGCAAAGATATCAATGGTGAGAACTACCTAGATATTGAATCCCCTAGCCCCTAATTGCAATCCATGAATAGTAAACCAATTAAAACAAGAATTAAATTGAATTGGTGTTCCACTAATTTAGATTAAAACCTCTCTCGAGTGATTTAATCCTTAATCCCTAGGTAGAGTGTTAGGAATCTCTTCTCAATACACAATTAAATAGTTCATGCATTAAGAACAAGGAACAAAATGCCAAAGGATTTTATAGGCCTATCTCTTGAACCCCAAGCAACCCTTAATCCTAATGAGTGTTCTATTCATATCGAGCTTTCTAAAGTCAATAACATGAAAACAAGCATCCAATTAACAAGCATGCTATTGCCAATTAGAATTAACCAAATAAGCATCTAAAGGATAAAACAACTCAAGGAATGATTTAATTGATGTTAAAAATTATTCAATCCATACAAAAGGATCTAGAGTTCATTAAACATTTAGGTAGAAACAAATTTAGTTCATACTAGATAAGAAAAATGGAGGAAAAAAAAGAAGCAAAGAAGCTCAAATAATTCATAACAAATAATTTAAGAATCTTCACTTTGATCTTTGATTCTAACTTCAAATCTAACAGATCATGGGTCTTCAAAGAAATCACTTAATCATATTTTAGAATTGAAAGAACTTAGGTTTCAAAGATCACAAAAGCTCACATAACAAGATATCACATACTTATAACATAACATAATGTTACTCACACTTGTAGAATGAATACAATGTTTACTCACACTTGTAGCATGAACACAACGTTTACTCACCTTGTGGTTCCTTTGCTCCTAGTATACATATCCCTTTTGAGCTTCTAAAGATCCTCAAACTCTAACATAATATTTAATTTAATACTTACTATTTATTTAATCATGATGCTCCTATCCCATAACTACCCCATGTAATTATAGCACTTACATACACTTAGAGTTGCACATATAAGTGTACTCATCACTTGCACATAACATGTTGACTTTAAAAGTCTTGCACACTTAGCCCTGATGGGCTCATATGAAAACACATTGCAATTACATCAATACCTTTCTAAGGTCATCATAATATCATTATCTTAATATTAATTTACTTTAACAATCAACTTATTACACTTAACACTTCCATTCATGTCAACCAATCACTTAACCTTTCAAGTGTCATGCTTAACTTTTATGATCCATTCATTCAATCAATCACCTCATCGACTCAAGACCATTTATTCATCATCAAGTCATCATAACATTGTGAGGCCTCACCCGAGCACTAGTCCAATCTGCAGTGGGATCGAAATGCTCTTCGGGAGAAACTCCACGATTAGAACTCGCTGTGAGTTTAGAAAATTGATTTTTGTAATGTGACAGTTGAAAAGTGAGTTGCCACTTTAATTTATTTATTTTAATTGGGAAAATTAAAGAAAACCCAATATGGTTGACTCCAAAAATAATTTGATTTATCCCAATGGAAAATGCACCAATCCACGAGTGACCAAGGAGGGCTCGGGGATTAGGTTTTGGTAATTACACAATTAAGAAAATGTTATTTTCTTTAGTTTGGCTAAAAATGCAAAATAACTCTTAAAAATGAATTTTTGTGTATGCATGAATAGGAATATAATGATGAATGAAATAGATATATATATATATATATATATATATATATATATAGATATATATATATATATATATATATATATATATATATATATATATATGATGTGATGGAATGACAATAATAAATAAATAGACAAGATAAATCCTACTTAATTATTACAATATCCAAACAAATGAAGTAGAGAGGATCTTTTCTTTAGCCCTTATGGGTACTAGGAAAAGCACACATTCCCCAAAATAAACTAAAAATAAAATCACAAATAAAGGATTAATACAAATAAAATCAAAGCAAAAAAGAAAACAATATTGATAAAAAGATTTTGGAGTTGATGCCCTTCAGAATGGCAGCTTGCGTATTCTATTGAATAGGAATCAAACCTCACACAGTTCTTCATTCTTGCAAAGGAGGGGTTTTAAAAAATGTGTTGGTTTGCTTATTAACTTAATTCTGATTCTTAAATTAATAAGTTTTTAGATCTTTTCAGTTTTAGACCTAAAGGGAATTTTAGATCTGAATTTAGAATTTTAAAATAGGAAAGGGATTATACCTTTGCTTTTCTTGGCTTTTGAATGAATGGAACTAGTTTGGCTCCAGATCTCAACTCCACCTTGAATTCAAAGGAAATTTAGAATATGGATCTAGAAACAGCAAGTGTGTGAGTATAAGAACGAAAATATGCTTTGAAATATGCCTCAACTGCTTTGAAAAACTCTTGAATTGCTTTATAATGCTTTGGAAATCATGTCAAATGAGGCTGGAGGAGGCTCCTATTTATAGAGCTACCAGAGAAGGATCCAATGGTATGGACGGCAGCGTCTGCGCGACACTAGCGGTAGGGGCGGCACGACCAACGCGCTGGCCAGCATCTTCTTGGTGCTGCGCAGGTGGCACAGCTATGGCTCCGGAGGCACAAAATGAGAAGGCGGCACGGAAAACGTGCCTCCCAGCGCCACTCACGCGGCTCGATCCATTTTTGTCTGTTTCGAGCCCATTTTAGCTCTGATTCGAGCTCTGTTTGATTCTATGGGTACATAACTGAAAGATGGTCCACTAGAGGTGCATTTTTTAGGGTTCACCTCCCTTATTTGATTTGGCCAAATAGAAGCCGAATCTAATAAGTGTGAATCGAGAGGCTTAGGATGCCATTCTGAGAATTCTGAACATCCCTTTCAGTATTGGGATTTGTACAAGAGCTTCATGTCTTATTCCTGGCTATTCTGACTCTGTTTGGAATATTTTCTAATTTTCAAGCTATTTTTGAATTTTTGGTTTTTCCGCAATTTCAAGAAATTTTAAGCTCTGATTGAGACCCCGTCTGTTTCAGGAGATAGATAAAAATCACACGGATTCACTACTTTAGACAGAACTGAATTCCAATTTAAAATGAGCTTGTTATGGCAAAACGACGTGAACTGGACCTGCAAATCAAAAAAGTAAAAAAGATGTTATGATGGGGACCCCACCTCTACTTCTATATAAAGCTTAACTTCCTTCACTTTTTCTCATAAATTCATTTTCACTCTTTCTCTTCTCTTCTCTCTCTCTCTCTAGCTTTTACTTTCTCCTCTCAAATTTTCCTCTCTCTCTTTTTTTTTTTTTTTTTACTTTCTCCTTATGGATATCTTCAATCAGTCAGCAGCAGGTGCTAAAAATTCAGAGTTGTTGCTAAAGGAGCCAGAGCAGCATGTCAGCTTTACTGAAACTCTACAGGTATGCTTTCCTTTTCCTGCACAGTCAGTAAGAATTCTAATAATTACTAATAATAAATTTTTTTTAACAAAAATTACAGAGAACAAATTTAAGGCCTCGGGGTGGCCGTAGTGTTATGTAACTGGTCCGTATTTATTTGACTAATCAGGAGGCTGTCCGTTTGTGTCTTGAGCCATCTGGATTGCTCGGGTGGCTGGAGCTGGATGTCAAGCAGCCGGTTAATACCATTATAATCTGGGCACTAGCAGAGCATTGGTGGGATACTAAAAACACATTCCACTTTGCTTGTAGTGAGATGACAGTCACTCCCTTCGAGTGGAGCATGCTTATTGGTATGCATTTCAGATCTTGTCTTCTTGAGTTTTATTCTTCATGGATTGAGCGCTCTTCTATAGAGATGACCGCTCTGATAGGGGTTAATCCCCCTCGTGGGAGCTTGAATGTCCCATGTTCTTGGCTTCATCAGGCTTTAATGACTATAGGTCAGGCTCCTAGTCAGTATGGTGTAGATCACGGTGCTAGACTTTGCACCTTGATTATCTTGAGCTGTACCTTTTTGCATAACAACATGGACTGCATTAATCTGAATATCCTACGATCCTTAAAGAATCTGGATGAGATTGGGGAGTTTGACTGGGGAGGTGCTGGCCTTTGTGCTATGTATCATGAGCTGTGCAGCATTTCTCGTGGCATGCTTTGCGGTCATAGTGGTACCTCCATTGTGCTTGAGGTAAGTATTACACTGTGGTATTTTGTTGTCTAATCTCTGCCTAGTGACTAATAAAATTTTGTTTCCTGCAGTACTGGACTTATGAGCATTTTTCGATGTTAGCTCCATCATTGAGAAAGCCTAATGCAATTGATCCCCCTTACAGACGCATTTGGAGGGCGTCCAACAGACCTGCCTTCATGACAAGCCAATTTGATCATGTAGACAGTTCTTTTCTAATGTGACCACAGACCAAGTATTTCTTTGTTGATCTTTAACCCGAATCTTACTGTTTTATCTTCTACTGCTACACATTGCAATTTATTTGCAGGTGAGATGGTCGCCATTTATCAGGTTCATAAAGTGGATCCCTGACCGGATCAGGCTTAGCATGGACTTAACCTCTTGTTGACTCTTGCTCCGCTGTGAGTCATTGAGGATGTTCTACTTAGGAGAGAGAGTAAGGGCACAAGCTACAGGAGAGAGAGTTGTGCCACTGCCCCCTCTGACAGATATGAGGTTTAGGCTAGCTATCTTAGGAGAGGATGAGTGGGCTGCTGGAGTTTCCTGTCTAGATTTTCTATTGCTGGACATGGATTATGATGAGTTTTGTGAGGCATCCCTGATGCAGGGGACACCTCCCTTAGATAAATTGCGAGGACCGTCACATAAGAGATCTAGTTCCGCGTCTTCCCAAGGTCCTCTCTCTAAAGTTAGGAGCTTATCATGAGCTGGCGGTACTGTTTCGGTTGGTAGCATGGGTCCTAGGGTTGGACATTCAGGTGTTATGGCTGGCCATTCAGGTTTTGCAATTGAACCTTCTGGGGTTGGCCCTTCAGGGGCTAGCAGCTCTGCCCTAGCTCCAACTCTGGATGTTTCAATGGGAGGTCCGACTGATTCAGTTCCCTTGCCTGCTGGTCTTATTCCCTTGCCTGCTTATCTAGATTATTTCTCTTGTGACAATCGATTATGATGTTACCATCTTCCAAATGAGCGTCCAGCCTTCTTTCCTACCATCCCTGACACTGTGACAAAGGTAATGATTTTGTTCGGCTAGAACTTTTGACAGTTTGACTTTGTAGTGATTTTGATATTTCTTTCCTCCTCAGGTTCCCATGGATTTTGTTCATTATCACTATGACCTCTTGGGCCGATATGCATTTGCTTTGACCTCCTTTCTGCATGAGAGGGATTTGTCGAAGGATAGTCATGAGCAGGATATGCCCAGGTGAGGGCGCCACAGACCCAGGAGTGGTTGTTAGAGACCTGTTTTGTCAGTTTTTGCTTTTTCATGTATACATGTACTGAGGATGATGGATGTATGCATGATATTTTGAATATATGCACTTTTATGCTTATGTTATGACCTTTTGGAAATGTATGATATGTTATGACTTTATGTATGTTTTGAATGACATGGGTGCATGGTATGAATGCAGATGTTTGGTTGAAATAAGAATTCCATTGCGCTATACCTTACGCTTTTCTCTCATTTTCTACTTGATTTTGAGAAAAATGACCAATTTTAAACCCGAAATCATGTAAAAACTTATTTTGAGGAAAGGAGGTAGAGGAGGCAGAGAAAGGCTTGGGCGGTACGGTTGGCATGCTGTCGACGTGCCGCCGCCGTAGCGGCGTGACCGGCGTGCCACCGTACCGAGCGACACGCTTACTGTGCCACCGGCAGCAACTATGGTAAGTCAGAATCTATCTATTTAAATAGCTTTTTGTCCACTTTCAGTCCATACCATTGATTTCTGTGCTTCAAAAAGTCATTTTCAATCACTTTTTTGCTTTCCATCAGAAATTTTTCATTTTTATTTCTCACAATGGAGCACTATTTCAACCATGCGATGTTCTTATGGTGCAAGAACCTCACAAAAGTGGAGAGAATTAATCTAAGAAGGTATGGGGTAAGCGCTATGCCCACCCTAAGAGGAATAAAGGTTGATTGGGAATTTTTGCGCCTGCTTGCACTTTTGGGATCCAACTGCCCATGTCTTTAGGTTTGGAGCATCTATAGAAGAGATGTGTCCTACATTTGAGAAATTTTTTGTGTTGCTAGGATCTGATCTAGAGGCTATGCTGGCTACTCCTGTAGAGAAGGTAGGATATTTCAACTCTTTTAAGGGACTTCTTAACTTGAGCACTAAGGCTGCTAATCCCATAATGGTAGATGACTGGGTAGATCTGAATGTTGTAATAGCAGAATTTCATGATCCTAAAGATTTTGAGGATGATGAGTGGTTTCATTTGAGGATGCAGGCTTTATCCTTTTATCTGACTGCTGGATACATTTTTGTGAGCCCTACTGGTTGGGGCGATGCCAGAGTTACTGAGCTGATTTCGTAAATGGAGGAGGATAAATCTATTGCAGCTATAGTATTGGCTGAGACCATCATAAGTTTGGACAGATCTTGCACTTCTGATGGGCCATGGTCAATTAGCCCTATTATTCTTCAGGTTAGTTGAACTTTGACTTCTGTATTTCAATTTAATTACTTCTTGTGTTTATGCTTATCTCTTCTGCACATTTTCAGATTTGGCTAAGAGATCATCTCCGGATAGTTGGACCCCCCACAAAGATGGATTATTCTACTTCTTGGTACAGAACTCAGACCATCATGATAAAACGGGATTTCGAGAAAGAATGGACAAAATGGTTGATGGAGCTGGATTCTGATGACCTGCTATGGAGGTGTGAATGGTATAAAATCAGAAGATTCATGACCATGAGTTTTGGCTACAAGATGGTCTATCTGCTGGGGTTGAGGATGGTGACCTTTTACCAGGCTACCAGGGCTATGCGTCAAATGGGACATAGTCAGGGCATGCCCCCAGATGGCGCTCTGTTTGAATCGGTTTTGATTACCGAGGCTATTGCCGGAGCTATCAGAAATGGATGGGTAAGAGGTTTTCATGCTGTTCGCCTTGCTGACCAAGGTGATAAATCCATGCAGTATATTGATTGGTGGATAGCCAACTCTTGGAAATTAGAGAAGGCTAAAAGAGCTGCTATTCTTGAGGAGATAGAAGAAGAGAGATGATTATTGTTTTAGTTTAGGATAAATTTTGACCATGTCTGTATTTTCTTTTAAATGTTCCAAAGTTTAAATGAAAAAAAAAAGACATCATTCATTTTTTTCATCTCCTTTTGCTGCTCTAACTTTTGCCTAAGCCGCCCTTTAGGGTTTTCAACTTAGCGAGCTTATATATATATTTTTTTGTTTTTCATTTTTCTTATGACACAATTAAGAGCCAAATGAATGTGAAACGAAAATTGAATTAATGAATTGGACCGAACCCATATAGGCTATCTACGTATCTCCTTACAATGATTTATGATTTTTATTCTTTTTTCCTCTTTATGGAGAATCAGGTCCATGTAGTTCTGACATTGAGGAAAAGAATGTGAATGTTGATCATGATTTTACAATGCTTGCAAATGCTATGCATGAGTTACAAGGATGCTTTATGCAAAGTATCTCTTGGGTTAATCCAGGTTGCACGGACTAGCAAATTCTATGCCATCCAAGTCTGTAAAGATTGCAGCTCCTCTGAATAAGATCTTCTTGATCAGAAATGGACCACTTTAGTTTGGTCTGAATTTTCCCCTTGGATCATGAACAGGTGCCCTTATTTCTTTCAAAATAAGGTGACCCTCTTGCAATCCTCTGTCCCTGACTCTTTTATCAAAATGTCGAGCCAGTTTCTGCTGATAACTTTACATCTGATACATGGCATCCATTCTCTTTTTGTCGATGGCTAGAAGTTGGTTATGGTAACCTTTTGCCCATTCCACTTCGTCTAACTGGCTCTCCCTCAGAATGTGAGCTGACTTGATTTCTACCTGGATTGGTAGGACGACTTCCATCCCATACACAAAAGAGTAAGGTGTAGTACCGGTTGGAGTATGTACTGTTGTTCTGTATCCCCATAAGGCATATGGCAAATGTAGGTGTCAATCCTTATGGTTGTCAGCCATCTTTTACAGTATATTTTTCAGAGTCTTGTTTGCGGCTTCAACTGCGCTATTTGTTTGAGGTCTGTATAGAGAAGACTTGTGGTATTGAATTTTCTCCTTCTTTAAAAGCAAAGCAACCTCCTTTTGGAAGTGAGATCCATTATTAGTAATGATATCAAAAGGAACCCCGTACCTACAAAGGATGTTGGTATGAATAAACTAGGCTACTCATTTGGAGTCCAATACCTAGTAAGGTGCAGCTTCCACCCATTTAGAGAAGTAGTCAATAGCCACGAGAATGAATTTATGTTTGCCAGAAGACTTCGGACTTATCTTGCCAATGACGTCTAGGCCCCAAGTTGCAAATGGCCAAGGCGTAGTGATAGGTGATAGAGGTACAGGAGGTTTCTTCTGAAGTTTAGCATAGATATGACATTTATGACACTTTTGTACATATCTTGTGCAATCTTGACTCATGGTAAGCCAGAAGCAACCCTGATTCATGATCTTGCGGGCTAAAGCAATTCCATTCATGTGTGGACCTTCATTGCCACCATGCACCTATTCCATGATCTGTTGGGCTTCTGCTTCAGTGATACATCTCAGATGGATGTTGTCCCAAGTCCACTTGTAGAGCACTTCCCTGCTTGGAATAAAACCCTTGGACAATTGTCTTAAAGTCCTCTTTTCTATCTTAGAGGCTCCTTCAGGATAGAGTCCATTCTTGATGTAGTTGAAAATGTCCCAAAACCATGGTTTGATGTCAGCCGCTTGGATATTCAGACAATGAGCTACAAAGCCTAACTCATGCTTAACATCAATTGTAACTGGTCTAATTATGAAGCAGTCGCTTATATCAAGCATCGAAGCAAGTGTTGCCAAGGCATCAGCAAATCTGTTCTTCGTCCTTGGCAGATAATGGAAAGATAGTTCATGAAAACTAGCTGCTAGTTCATTTAGGCGTTTATGGTAAGGAACCAAACGCTCTTCTCTGATCTTCCACTTTCCCAAGGCCTAGGAGACTATCAGATTTGAATCCCCATAAATCTCAAGGCATTTGATTCTGAGCTTTATTGCTGCCTCAAGACCACAGATGCATGCCTCATACTCTACTTCATTATTTTTCACCTCGAAGTTCAATTTGATGGCAATGTTCTCCATTTGGTGTAATGAACACGATGCTGGCACCATATCCTTTATTGTTAGATGCCCCATCAAAGTAGAGCTTCCATATTTCAGTGTTAATTATTAGGATGTCTTCATCGGGAAATTCAGGTTCAACCCAATGATCATCCACTGGAGCTGCAGCTAACTGATCAGCCATATGCTAACCTTTATTGCTTTCTGCTGCACATATTTCAGATCATATGCAGCTAATACAACCATCCACCTTGCCATCTTACTGTCAAGAATTGGCTTCTCCATAAGGAATTTCAAAGGGCTCTTGTCAGCAAGAACATGAGTTTTAAAGGAGCATAGGTAGTGTTGTAACTTGTGGCAGACCCACACCAAAGCAAGACACAGTTTTCTTGTAAAACTGTACTTGAGCTCATGAGATAGCATCCTTTTGCTTAGGTAATAGATTGCATTCTCCTTGCTGGAGTCAGGAGCATTTTGGGCAAGCATTGCCCCCATTGCTTCATCAGTTACTGATAGATAAAGCAACAAAGGCTTTCCAAACCTTGGTGGCTGTAGCACTGGTGGGTTTAGTAAGTACTGCTTGATCTAGTCAAAAGCTCTTTGACAATCATCATTCCACTACTTGGAGGCTCATTTTCTGAGTAGTTTGAAGATAGGACCACATACATCAGCCAATTGATTGATGAATCGACTAATGTGTTGTAGCCGTCTAAGGAAACCTCTAATCTCCTTTTCTATTTTTGGAGGTGGCATTTCCAAAATTGCTTTTGATTTAGCAGGGTCTACTTCTATACCCTTCTTACTGACCATGTGACCCAGGAATACTCTAGATGAAGCTCTAAAGACACATTTGGCGGGATTGAGTTTGAGATTGTACTGGCAAAGTCTAAGGAAGAATCGCCTTAATGCCTCTGAATGTTCTTCAACAGTGGTGCCTTTGATTACCATGTTATCCATATAAACTTCAATTTCTTTATGAATCATGTCATGGAAAATAGTAATTGCCATCCTCTAGTAGGTTGCTCCAGCATTTTTAAGCCCAAATGGCATGACCCGGTAGCAATAGGTGCCCCATTTAGTAATGAATGCTGTCTTCTCTTTGTCAGGAGGATGAACCATAATCTGATTATACCCTGTAGCCAGGTCAGTTAAGGAAACCAATTCAGAACCTGCCATGCGGTCTACCAATAAATCAATGCGAGGCAAAGGAAAATCATCCTTAGGACAGGCTTTATTCAGATCCCTATAATCCACACACATTCTGACTTTACCATCCTTCTTGGGAACCGGCACAATGTTAGCTAGCCAGGATGGATAGTTGATGGGCTCAATGAAATTGTGATCCAGTAGCTTGCCAATTTCTTCTTTGATTGGAATAGACCATTCTGTCTTGAGTCTTCTTAATTTTTACTTGACAGGTTTAGCACCTAGATAAACTGGGATTTTATGAACCGCTATGCTTGGATCTAACCCTATCATGTCTTTTGATTGCCATGCAAAACAGTCTTGAAACTCTCTGATCATCCTCTTAATATGATCCCTGTCTATGCATACAGATGCAATGTATGTAATTTTTTGTATGTCATGAGTGCCAGCATTAATGGGCTCTTTAATTGTGTCATCTTTTATTTCATTTATTTCATTTGATGTCTTATTTAAGTCATATTTAAAAGTTGGAACATCAAAGAAAAATGGAGACACAGAGTTGTAAGAGAAAAGAGTTTGATTTTTATTGATTTCAAGTGGGGACATGTCCCAATTTACATCAAACCAAAAAGTGAGACCCTCAAAGTCAGTTACATCATCAACACAGGAAATAGAAGAGATAAACTCATATTCAGAAGATGAGTTTATCTCAAATTGAGACTCTGACTCAAGTATGGATTCTGGTTTAGACTCTAGTTTGGATGGATAGAAGGGGCTCTCCTTAAAGGACCAATTTTGCAGCTCGGTCTTGATAGGCTGGATTAAGGTGGAAGGGTCAGTTTTCTCCTCCTCAACAGTGAGCATGGATACTTCATCAAAGAGACTAGCCTCCATGTTCTCTTCCCAATCTTGATCGAGCATGTAGATTGGTTCATAATCTTCTATCTCAAGCCTGACATCAGAAAAAATTTCAAATCTGGGAATCAGTTTATCAGTAATAGGGCAGACCCAAGGCTCATGAAAGTTACAGTAAGGAACTATGTCACCTTCCTTTACAAAATAGCCATTTAGGGTTTTGAAGTAAGGGCGCATGGGCCAATCATAACCTCACCTCTCTTAAGGGCAGCTATTCAATCTTTGGCCCAATTATCCATCTCCTCAATATCTTCATCAGTGGGCTTATACCCTAGCCCAAATGGTGGTGTCCAGGAAAGACTTCAAGCCCTGTTGGCTTCTTCCCAAACCTAGACCAAGAAAGTAATTCATTTTGCAGAGCATGTTAGCAACAGCAATATTTCCAAAGGGGTCAAAATCAAAGGGAACGAATTCTTTACCCTTTTCACCCTCAATGTACTATATGAAGGAGAAACCTGAAAGTGGATAGGAGGATAACTCAAGCTGAATCTCGAGAATAGGAATAGAGCTTAGAATGTCTAGTCTTCTATGCATGTCCCCTTTTACAATCACGACCCCATTCTTGAAGGGAACTTGACCTTCTGGTGTAAGGAAGAAGGGATAGCCTTTGCTTGGTGGATCCAGGGCCTCCCCAGTAATAGGTTAAAGCAAGAAGGTACATCAATCACTTGGAATGGTATGGTGAAAGATGTTGGCCCAATAGTTACATCAATGATAGCTACTCCAAGGACCTCCCTCTTGGTATTGTCATACGCCCTTACAATCTGATATGAAGGGGTGAAATTAGTAACCTCCAATACTAGGTGGCTTGCCACTTCCAGAGGGCACACATTCAGAGCTGAACCATTATCAATAAGAACCATTAGCACAATCTTTCCCCGTGTAACCACTGTGATGTAGAGGGCATTGTTATGGTTGGGATCTCCTTCTAGAATGTCAGCTTCTCCAAAAGTGATAGACACCCCCTTAGCAGCAGAGGTAATAGAAGCCACTAGATTTTCTAGTGTAATGTCAATTACAGCTTGGCATTGATTCAGCGGCTTGCATAGAGCTTGGGGGTGTGGGTATGAGGTTGGATCAAACTCTAAATTGAGATGTTGGCTTGTGTCTTCTTGAGTTGTTTAAGAATGGGATCTTTGTTTGGTTCAAGAATCCCTTTTAGTTTGTCAGCGAGTGCAGAAATGGGTTGGGTAGGTTGTGTGTTTGGGGTTGGTTGGTTCTGGATAACTCTGCCACTTTTGGTGATGGCATCAATCTCCTTAACTAGGTTAGAGAGGTCCAGGACACAACAATAGCTGGGATTTGACTTTATTAAGGAGATGGGGTCAACTCCCTAATGATTATGTATAGCATTGACTGTGTAGTTAGGCAAGGGGTTGGTGTTGATGTTGGGTCGGGCTTTTGGGGGAATCAGGTCATTGGAGTCAATGAGGTCCAACACGCATCTGTTTTATGCACACATCTATTTTGTGCCCAGGTCCTTGATGATAATCGCACCTCTCATGTGGGTTCTAATTTTTGGGAAGTGGATTGGGGATTAGTTTTGGATCCATAAGTTTTACCATATTTCCCTCAAGCAACTTCTTTAGGATGATACTCATAGGCACACCCCCAAGGTCAGAAAACTGCCTCCTTTCGATCCGGATAGGCTTCTTAATAGTCATAGTATTAACTTCTCCCCCTTTCTAATTCGTTAAGGAAGTGACATTACCCTGATGAGTGGGCTTCTTATACCTTGACCCTGATGCAGTGTCTTCTTTGATCTGACCACTTTGAATCAAATATTCAATTTTTGAAGCAATGGCAATTAAGGCTTTGAAGGAAGGCAAGTACTGAGTCTGTAGCCTTTCTTGGTAAACTGGCAAGAGATTCTTGACAATTTGTCAATTTGCTCATTTTTAGGAGGTTGGTTTACCATTTGAGAAGCCTTCTTCCACCACCTCGTAAGGAACGAGGACAAGGATTCCTTTGCATACTATTTGGTGGTCTCGAGGTCTCTTCTGGTTACATCGATCTCGATGTTATAGTGATACTGTTGAACAAAAATGTTATAGATGTCCTCCCAAGTCCGTTTCTTGGTGACATCCAAATCCACAAACCACTTCACAGCTGTTCTGGTCCGTGATTGTTGAAATAATTAGGCTAAAAGTTGATTATCCACACCTAATGGCTGCATAGCTCCCATAGACTTTGAGGTGGGTCTTGGGGCAGGTAGTCCCATCAAATTTGTCAAACTTAAGCATCCTGAATTTAGGAGGAACCCTTGCATCAGGGAATAAGCTTAAGGATTCTGTATCAACCAAATCCTCTTTCTTCTTCATCCCTAACAGCATCTTTTCCATACGCTCCATCATTTCCATGCAAGCTTTAATCTCAGGGTTAACCTCCTTCCTTTGGAAAAGATCCACGGGTTGAGAGGTGGAGGCAGAAGTGATATTTGTTGTTGGCGAGTTGTTTTTAAGGAACTATGGTAATGGGATTGGTAGTGGTGGGATGATATCATTGTTTGCAGTTTCTTTGTCTTTGGATTCAACTCTGGAAGTGGATCCATAGACAAGATAAAAGGTGGGTTTTGGGTCAAATTTGAATGACTTTGGCTCAATGGAGTTTTGAGCCAGGGAGGTCTGTTCCAGCATGGCACAGACATCCTCCATGATAGCCCTCCTTTGGGCCTTCAGCATGTCTTAGAAAAGGGCTTCCTGCCTTTTCATGATGGTCTCTTGGTGTTCAGACAGTTTGGAAAATAGCTCATCAAAAATCTCATCAGCTCTAGTAGTAGAGGTCTCTTCTTCGGCAATAGACATCTTTTCAACCTTTGGAATAGAGAAATAAAGCTGGGTTAGTTTCTAGCTTAGGTATGGGATAAAGATCATGGAGTATATCAGATTTTGACTGGGACCATGGGTTGACATGGATTTGGGACTAGCAATGTTTGGGTGGAATTAAGACTCTCCAGTTTTGTAAGGTTTATGCATGCATGCATGTATGCATGAATGGAAAAAGGTTTCATGATCATGACATACCAAGTTTCAATATTATGGTTCATACAATCCTAAAGGAAAGGTTCTATGAGTCATTATATGAAAGGGTTAGGGTGGTTTGAAGGGAACACATCACACTAGAGATGCGATATACCTAACCACATGTGAGACAAGGAGCCTCGCGTGGGTCCAATGGTATGTGCATGCTCGTTACACCTCTAAAAGGATTAGAGGATATGTCATGGGCTGGATGATTTCACTATCGACAAGCAGACCTAAGGAAGGTTACCCACTCGATGTTACTTTCTATCCTTTATTTTCTTAGGAAGCTAAGGCTTTATAGACAAGGAGTCCGATGTAGTGATGAATGAAAGTGTTATTTTGCTTTTAAAGCCAAACTTGGTATTATACCAAAAGTAATCCACTTTATCTTTTATTTGAAAAGGATTTTATGTCCCCAATGGAGTCACCAACTATGTGGCCTCGCCTGAGCACTGGTCTGATATGTGGTGGGATCGAAATGCTCTTCGGGAGAAACTCCACGTTTGGAACTCACTGTGAGTTTAGAAAATTGATTTTTGTAATGTGACAGTTGAAAAGTGAGTCACCACTTTAATTTATTTATTTCAATTGGGAAAATTAAAGAAAACTCAATATGGTTTACTCCAAAAATAATTCGATTTATCCTAATGGAAAATGCACCAATCCGCGAGTGACCAAGGAGGGCTCGGAGATCAGGTTTTGGTAATTACACAATTAAGAAAATTTTATTTTCTTTAGTTTGGCTAAAAATGCAAAATAACTCTTAAAAATGAATTTTTATGTATGCATGAACAGGAATATAACGATGAATGAAACAGATATATATATATATATATATATATGATGTGATGGAATGACAATAATAAATAAATAGACAAGATAAATCCTACTTAATTATTACAATATCCAAACAAATGAAATAGAGAGGATCTTTTCTCTAGCCCTCATGGGTACTAGGAAAAGCACACATTCCCCATAATAAACTAAAAATAAAATCACAAATAAAGGATTAATACAAATAAAATCAAAGCAAAAAAGAAAATAATATTTATAAAAAGATTTTGGAGTTGATGCCCTTCAGAATGGCAGCTTGCATATCCTATTGAATAGGAATCAAACCCCACGCAGTTCTTCCTTCTTGCGAAGGAGGGGTTTTAAAAAATGTGTTGGTTTACTTATTAACTTAATTCTGATTCTTAAATTAATAAGTTTTTAGATCTTTTTAGTTTTAGATCTAAAGGGAATTCTATATCTGAATTTAGAATTTTAAAATAGGAAAGGGATTATACCTTTGCTTTTCTTGGCTTTTGAACGAATGGAACTAGTTTGGCTCCGAATCTCAACTCCACCTTGAATTCAAAGGAAATTTGGAATCTAGATCTAGAAACAGCAAGTGTGTGAGTATAAGAATGAAAATATGCTTTGAAATATGCCTCAACTGCTTTGAAGAACTCTTGAATTGCTTTAGAATGCTTTGGAAATCATGTCGAATGAGCCTGGAGGAGGCTCATATTTATAGAGCTGCCAGAGGAGGATCCGACGGTACAGACGGCAGCGTCAGCGCGACGCCGGTGGTAGGGGCGGCACGCCTAGCTTGCCACCATACCACCAACATCTTCTTGGTGCCGCGCAGGCGGCATGGCTATGGCTCCGGAGGCACAAAAAACGTGCCTCCCAGCGCCACTCACGCAGCTCGATTCATTTCTGTCCATTTCGGGCCTATTTCAGCTCTGATTCGAGCTCTGTTTGATTCTGTGGGTTTGTAACTAAAAGACGATCCACTGGAGATGCTTTTTTGAGGGTTCACAAACATCTAGTTCCATATTTCCCAATCTCATTCACATTCTAATCACAATATAAGATTAAGATACCTTAAGTATACCAAAGTGCCTTTAAGCTTGTCTAGGGTCATTTCTTCAACTAACATGCAATTTTATCATTTGTTATACATACATACATCTCAATAATCATCAAAATACATTGCATAAAAATTATAGACATTGGGATAAAAATCCCATAGTAGGCCGAATGCATCATCAAAGGAAAAACTGAATTTTTCTTACTTTCGCATTTTTTGTCTATTACAGTAATATATAAAAACATGGTTTGAACTAAGATTTTTCATCTAAAAGCAACAAAAATCATTTTGGAATATTAATTCACATGAATCGGCCACAAATGGTATTTCTCATACACAAAAATTCAATTTTTGGGTTCTAGGGTAAGAACCATAAGTTTTCTTGTTTCTGGTATTTTTTGGTCATTATAGTAATTTGTAGGTAGGTGATTTTGTAACAACCCACACCCACCATAGGAATTTTTGTGATGAATTGCCTGATTTAGAACTATTAAAGTTAAGTGTGTGCTTGTGTGAAAATTTGTGATCTAAGTGATTGATGAGTATGTGGCATATTAGATTAATTTAATATGCATAAAATGAGTTGCTATTGTGAAATGAATGATTTACATTAAGTGCTTTTGCATAAAAGAATTTATTTTAAATAAAATGAATTTTCATGCATAAGACAATTTTTAAGCATAAAATAATTTTATGAGTATTTTAAAATATTTTAAAATACATATTTTTGGGGGAAATGTTACAAAAATAATAAGAAAAATATTATTTTTATTTTAATTTTTATTCAGCTGAAAATTTAAATAAAAGCCCAAATATCCAAAAGCCCATTACATAAAAAATCCTCCTAACCTAGTTCATTAAAGGTATTAGTGGAAATTTCACCCAAACCTTAATATATAACCTAAATTTTGGCCAAACCAAGGTTCTAGCAGCCATTCTCTTATTCTTTCTGTATCTTGCCAGAAAATTCTCTCAAAATATTTCTCTCTACCGAAATTAAGAAAACACCTTTTCGTTTCGCGATTTCTTGACCATAATCATAAATTTTTCTTCTCTTTCGATTTCTAAACTGATTTCTATGAAATAAATTATGAGAAAATTATTTTGAACTGGTTGATTACTAATTTTTAAGATTTAATTATATTTGGGTGATTTTTTGGGAGAGAAAATCTATTTTCTACCGAAAACACGATTCTTTCCGCGAGATTCCTCCAAAGGTGAATTCTATAACTTAAAATCACAATTTTTATGCATAAACATCATTGTGGGGGGGGGGGGGGGGGCGGGGGCGAGGCAGGGGCAATTTGTTCATGGTTGTGTTCTAAACTGATTTTTGATTTGTTTTGAGGGAAAATATTGCATTAAATAATATTTCTGCATATTTCTATGATGACCAGAAAGTTTCAAAAAACAAAGGAGTTCAAGGTTTTTGTGTTAGAACTTGAAAGTTAGAAAATTTTATTCTTCAATGGACATATGGCTGCCAATTTGTATGAATTAGTGCTCTAACATTATATTTGTTTTGTTTAGATGAAAAATAATGATTTGAACCATGTGTCTGTTTATCGCTGAAATGGAAGAAATGCGCGAAAAGTGCGAAAACTCATGATTTTTCACCTGAGCCTTTAAACTTGGAAATTTTTTGTATAAACCTTATCTATGGCTGAAAAATCATGTAGGAATGTGTTCTAAATTGATATTTTCTATGATTGAATGAAAAATAATAGTTTAAACAACCTGTTTACATATTTCTGAAATGACCGGAAAATACCGAAAACAAGAAAACTCATGGTTTTGTGCTCTACAATTCAAAAGTTAAATTTTTGTGTATAAATAACACCAAGAGTGGCTGATTCTTATGAATTTAAATTCTAAGATGATTTTTGTTGCATTTACATGAAAAATCTTGATTCGAGCCATGTTTTTACATATTTCTGAAATAGAGAGAAAGTGCGAAAAGAAGAAGAATTTAGTTGTTACCTTGGTGATGCATTCAGCCTACATGAATCTTTTTGTCCCAATGGTTATAAATTTTATGTGATGTGTTTTGATGATTGTTGATATGTATGTATATATAATAAGTGATAAAAATTGCATGTTAGTTGAAGGTATGATCCTAGATAAGCTTAAATGCATTATGGTATATTTAAGGTATACTTAAGGTATCTTAACATTATATTGTGTTTAGAATGCAAATGTGGTTGAGAAATATGGAACTGGATGTTATGATGAATTGATGATGAACATATGGCTATGAGTTGATGAAGTGAAAGGGATCATAAGAGTTAAGAATGACGCTTGAAAGGTAAATTGTTAAGATGACATGTGTGGAAGTGTAACGTGAATTAAGATAATTGTGAAAGTGAATTGATATTGAGGTAATAATATTGTAATGACCTTAAAAAGGTAATAATGTGATTGTAATGTGATATCAAGAGAGCCTATAAGGCCTAAGTATATAAGACTTTCAAAGTCAATGTGTTATGTGCAAGTGATGAGTACACCTATGTGTGGACTCTAAGTGTATGTGTATGCCACATGTGCATGGGTAGTTATGGGATAGGAGCATCATGAGTAAATAAATACTAAGTATTAAATCAAATATTATGTTAGAGCTAAGGAGCTTTAGAAGTGCAAAGGGACTACATATACTAGGAGCAAAGGAACCCCAAGGTGAGTAAACATCGTATTCATTCTTCAAGTGTGGGCAAATGCCACATTCATGTTATAAGTGTGAACAACATCATGTTGTGTTATAAGAATGTGATATATTGTTATGTGAGCCTTTGTGATCTTTGAAACTGAGATTCTTTATTCTAAATATTATTACATGAATTCTTTGACAAGCTTGGGTTACCAAGGGACACTTGGTCTAAAACTATTTTGTTTATCCCAATGAGGATTTCTTGTGATTAACACCCTAACTTATATTCTTTCTGGAACTATACTATCATTGTATCTTTTGCTTGAAAGCTAAACCAATATTGTTATTAGAATACATCTTATTATTGCCTTATCTAATATTGTTAATTGTGATTACCAT
This sequence comes from Reutealis trisperma, assembly GCA_947687605.1. Classification (NCBI taxonomy): domain Eukaryota; kingdom Viridiplantae; phylum Streptophyta; class Magnoliopsida; order Malpighiales; family Euphorbiaceae; genus Reutealis; species Reutealis trisperma. The sequence goes on along the minus strand of CANTUT010000037.1, from coordinate 124,162 downwards.
TAGCTCTAGCTATGGTACCTTTTACCCTTTATGCAGAATCCTCGTGCCGATGTCGGTAATAATCAGAATCTGTGCACATGGTCTTAACCCGATGGATAAGGTTAGTGTATCCACCTCAGCTAGAAGGGGCAGTTCTAGCCGTGGGGCCTGATCAGCTTCATGCCTTATAAGTGATAAGAGTTGAAATTTGGTATAACGCCACCTCTCCTTAAAGTGTTCGAGTGATAGAGCAATAGCCTTCACTCTTTATAAGTGATAAGTGTGATTTCTGCAAACTTGCCAAATCGAACCCTTGGTAAATTACAACTTGATTCCTGAACTATAAATCATGAACTATGTGTATAAGCTATATGTTTCCTTTTCAAAGGAATATGTGATAACGTATGTGCCTTTTCATTTACTCATTGAGATCATCCATCTCACCCCCTTTTTTTTTTCCTCATGTGGTTCCAGGTGAGCAAATGTGAGGGGGCAAGGTGATGGCTTAAGCATTCTACTTCGCTTGGGGAATTCCTTATCCAAGTTATCAATAATATTATTTTTATGAAGTCTTGTCATTAGATGCTCTAGGAATGTTGATTGATACTTATTGATATATATTATTTTCCTTAAGGATTTTACATGTAATGATTTAATTTAGACTTTTGCAATTTAAGGTATTCATCTAAATGTTTTAATCAAGTTATTGTAAGAGGTTTGGTAATATCTTAGGCATAATTTGTTTATATGTAAGTGGGTTCTACGGGCATGGGTGACCTTATGTCTCCCCATCTTCTCGGACCATCATGTCTCTAAAGTTGGGATGTGACAAAGGTGGTATATGTGCCTTTTCATTTACTCATTGAGATCATCCATCTCACCCCCTTTTTTTTTCCTCATGTGGTTCCAGGTGAGCAAATGTGAGGGGGCAAGGTGATGGCTTAAGCATTCTACTTCGCTTGGGGAATTCCTTATCCAAGTTATCAATAATATTATTTTTATGAAGTCTTGTCATTAGATGCTCTAGGAATGTTGATTGGTACTTATTGATATATATTATTTTCCTTAAGGATTTTACATGTAATGATTTAATTTAGACTTTTGCAATTTAAGGTATTCATCTAAATGTTTTAATCAAGTTATTGTAAGAGGTTTGGTAATATCTTAGGCATAATTTGTTTATATGTAAGTGGGTTCTACGGGCATGGGTGACCTTATGTCTCCCCATCTTCTCGGACCATCATGTCTCTAAAGTTGGGATGTGACAAAGGTGGTATCAGAGCCGTAGTTTTAAAAGTCTAGTTTAGGCTTGTTTTATATGAATTGCTTAAGTAAAATCCTGGAGCATAGGAATTTTCCTGTCATGTCACTTACAGTCTATCGCTAGCATAGTTCCGCGAAATCCTAGTAGATTTTAGTAATCCTTGTTATTATTTGCCTGTTTTATGATTCTTCTAACAGATGACCAAGAAGATTACGCCTGCTTATGGATCGCGACCTAGATCACCCCGTGTGACCTGTAAGAGGACTTGGCCAGAGATGCTCGAGAAAGTTGTAACTGTGATTCACCCCATGAAAGATAAGACCCTTGACAAAGAGGAGGACCTCGAGGAGCGCTTATATCCTAATTGGGTATATAGTAAGGTTTAAAAATTGGACAATAACTATTCATACTTGAAGGAGGAAAGCCGACATCTTAAGGTCATGATTCATGCACTAAGAGAGGATATGGAGTAACTCAGGTCAGGGAATGTTGAGCATAGAGGAGATCACTCGCCAGTGAGGTCTTCAACTAATCGCCATTAAGATGGAGATCTTCTTTACTATCGATGTGGCAACAGTGGCCATGTCACTCTTGATTGCTCAAGAGGTGGACATGAGAATTAGGCCGAGTAGATATGATGATCGACGTAACAATATAGCACTTTATATAATATGAATGATTTTCCTTGATTGCCTAGTTACCTAGTATGAGATGATTTCCTTCATTATTATGATATGGTGGGATGTTATGAGATATATGCTACATGATTCTGATATGTGATATGTGCAAAACTATGTGATATGCGATTCAAACATGACATATGCTTAGTGATGTGATATGGTAAATGCATAGTAATGTGTGCTAGGATAAGGGGAGATTAAATGGGTTAGGATAGGGGATTAGTACTAAATTCCCTTATTATGATAGACAGAATGCCTCCCAAGAAGAAGGTTCGCACAGTTGCCTAATCCGTTAGGGCTAATGATGATGTTATATCGGACACCGCATCGAATGCTGCCTCTACACCTATACGGTCAAGAGAAAGATCCAACTCAAGGGCACCAACTATGGGCTCTAGTGAGCAAGCATCCTTGCAAGAAGTGCACGCCATGCACAAAGAAATAAGAGATTTGCACAAGGAACTGGATGAGCTATGAGCTCAAAGGCGAGAAGCACCGCCAACTTAAGAAAGGAATGGACTTACGCCACTTGCGGTAGTGACACCTGCTCGGAGAGAGAGGAAACGACTACCTGACGAGGGAATGACCATGGCGGAGTTTAAGAAGCTGCAACTGCCTACCTTTTGTGGTGAGGAAGGAGATGACCCTCATGAATTTTTGGATGAGATGGATAAGCTAGTTTGTCATTATCTTGCTTAAATGCTCGAGTGATCGAGTTGGTAGGACTCCAACTCAAGAAAGAAGCTTGGTATTGGTATGAGAGGAATATTGAAGAACGACTTTATGGGGCAGACCCACCTATGTGGGCAGAGTTTAAGCAAGAAGTAATAGATCAGTTCTTGCCAGAAGGAGAATAGCAAGATAGAGCATTGCAGTTCGAGCAACTAAAATAAAGGCCAGGAATGTCTGTGTCAGATTATGCTAAGGAGTTTAACCGACTTAGTCAATTCACTGTCAACATCATTCCAACCAAAGCAAGTCACGTCAATCATTTCCTTAGAGGACTGATCACACCTCTATTCAATTCATTGGCAGCAACAGAGTTTCCAACCTTAGCCAAGCTTGTAGACAAGGCCAAGGTCATAGAGAAAAGATACAAGGCAGAGAGAGCCGAACAAGCTGAATGAGACCATAAGGGAAGGCATAAGAACAAAGGTCATAAGGGACAGCATGGAAATGGAGGAGAACCAAAGAAGGAGTTTTCATCATCTAGACCACGAAATAATTTGACTAAGCAAGAAATCCCCACTTGTGGCAAATGTGAAAAGAAACATCCTAGAATTTGCCGGAAAGATACTAGTGCTTGCCTTAGGTGTTGGCAAATGGGGCACTTCATAAAGGACTGCCCTCAGATGAAGAGTCAAGGGAATGGGACCACAATTCGATCATAATCTAAGCCATTCCAAATGCAAGGACAAGGAGTTAAGGATAAGGGGCCAATGGTTGGGAATGTATCGACGACAGAAAATAAGGGCAAGGGTCGAGTCTTCGCATTAAATCTACAAGAGGCTCACGATTCGCACATCACCATCATAGGTATCATCCCCATCCAAAGTTTAAGTGCAAAATGCTTAATTGATTCTGGTGCTACCCATTCTTTTGTATCGCCTTGTTTCGCTAAGTACTTGGGTATAGATAAGGAATTGATGAGTGAACCGTTAGTAATAGCAACTCCTTTAGGGGAAGTGATGGAAGTAAAGTATGAGTATAAGGGCTGTGACGTAGACATTAATGGACAAACACTTTTGATAGTGTTGCTAGAATTGGATGTACTAGAATTTGATGTGATATTAGGGATGGACTGGTTGTATGAGCATGGAGCTCGTATCGATTGTAGAAAGAAACTTGTCAAGTTTTGAACTAGAGATGGGAAGGAGTTTGTGTACCAAGGAGACAAGAATGAGAATCCTCTGAACTTGATATCGGCCTTAGGAGCATGGCGGATGTTAAGGAAAGGATGCCAAGTGTATCTAGCCCACATAATTGACACTGGCAAGGAAGCTGCCATTCGAGACAAGAGCATTCCAGTAGTGGAAGAGTTCATAGATGTCTTTTTAGAAGATTTACCCAGATTACCCCCTGATCATGAGATTGAGTTCAACATCGAACTGCTACCCAGTACGCAACTGATATCGATACCGCCATATCGTATGGCACTAATGGAGCTGAAGGAGTTAAAGACGCAATTGTATGATCTACTTGATAAGGGCTTCATTCGACCAAATAGTTCACTATAGGGCGCTCCAATGTTATTCATAAAGAAGAAAGATGGCTCGTTCCGAATGTGCATCAACTTAACAAAGTCACTGTGAAGAATAGATACCCATTGTTGAGGATCAATGATCTTTTTGATCAACTGCAAGGAGCTGGTCACTTCTCCAAAATTGACTTAAGGTCTGGCTATCATCAACTAAAGATCTGAGGAGAAGATATCTGCAAGACTACCTTCCATACTAGATATGGACACTATGAGTTCACGATTTTGCCATTCGGTTTAACGAATGCTCCTGCTGCTTTCATGGACTTGATGAATCGAGTATTCAAGCCATTCCTTGATAAATTCATGATCGTATTCATTGACAACATCCTAATTTACTCAAAGAATAAAGAGGAACATAAAGAACATATAAAGATCATGCTTCAAACATTGTATGAGCACCAATTCTACGCTAAGTTATCCAAGTGTGAGTTTTGGATGGAGTTTGTTAACTTTCTTAGACATGTAGTCAGTAAGGAAGGGATTCAAGTTGATCCTAAGAAAGTTAAAGCGGTAGCAAATTGGCCAAGGCCCACAACAGTTTCAGAAGTATGAAGTTCTTGGGCATGGCGGGATATTATCGTAGATTCGTACAAGACTTTTCTAAGATAGTAGCTCCATTGACCAAGTTGACAAGAAAGCAAGTTAAGTTTAATTGGGAAGAGTCCTGTGAAAAGAGTTTTCAAAAGCTTAAAGAGTGTTTGGTATCGGCTCCAGTTTTGACATTACCAGAAGGAGAAGAAGGATTCACTATCTATTGCGACACTTCGAGAGTAGCACTTGGGTGTGTTTTGATGCAAAATGGTAAAGTCATCGCCTATGCATCATGACAACTAAAGAGACATTAAGTGAATTACCCTACTCATGATTTAGAATTAGCTGCAGTAGTGTTCGCTTTAAAGATCTAGAGACATTACATATATGGGATGAAGTGTGAGATCTACACGGATCATAAGAGTCTTTAGTACATCTTAAGCCAAAGAGACCTCAATCTAAGACAAAGGAGATGGATTGAAATATTGAAGGATTATGACTGTCAGATTCTCTATCATCCCGGGAAGGCGAATGTAGTGGCAGATGCTTGGAGTCAAAAGTCGATGGGAAGCCTAGCTCATGTGGATGTGAGAAAGAGGTTGATCATGAAGGAACTAAAGGAATTATCTAATCAAGGATTGAAACTGGAGATTAGAGGATCAAGAGTTTTATTGGCTGATTTTCAAGTAAGGTCTAAGTTAATGGAAGAAATAAGGGATTCATAAGATAGGAACCCATACTTGGTGAAGTTGAAGGATGAGACGAGAGAAGGAAAGAACTCTAAGTTTGAGGTAGTCAATGGAATTTTAAAGTGCAAGAATAGAGTATGCATGCCTGATGTGGATGGACTAAAGGAAAGGATATTGAAGGAGGCATATCAGACACCTTACTATGCTCATCTTGGAACTACCAAGATGTACCATGATGTGAAAACTAACTATTGGTGGCTTGGTTTAAACAAAGATGTGGCAAAGTTTGTAGCATCCTGCCTGACTTGCAAGCAAGTCAAGTATGAACATCAGCGACCCTCAGGATTACTATAAGAGATTTGACTACCTGAATGGAAGTGGGAACACATCACTATCGACTTCGTTGTTGGTTTACACATAAGCTCCAAAGGACATGATTCTATATGGATCATAGTGGATAGATTGATAAAGTCTGCTTATTTTCTAGGAGTTAAGACCACATATTCTGCAGCTCAGTATGTGCAGTTATATATAGATGAGATTGTGAAACTACATGGAGTGCCAATTTCTATCATCTCAGATTGAGGAACTCAATTCACTTTAAGGTTCTGGCAGAAGTTGCAAGAAGCATTAGGAACACAACTAGATTTTAGTATGGCATTTCAACCTCAAACGAATGGCCAGTCTGAAAGAACAATTCAGACACTTGAGGATATGCTAAGGATGTGTGTCTTGGACTTTGGCAGTAACTGGGATAAGTATTTACCCTTGATTGAATTCGCCTACAACAATAGCTATCATTCGTCTATTGGCATGGCGCCATACGAAGCACTGTATGGGAGAAGATGTCATTCTTCGATTTATTGGATTGAACCTGGAGACAAGCATGTAGAAATGCCTGAATTGCTTAAGGAGACTACCGAGAAAGTACCATTAATTCAAGATCGGCTAAAGACAGAGTTCAGTTGGGAAAAGAGTTACGCAGACCCTAAGCGAAAGGAAATCCAATTCATCGTGAGAGATCACATATTCTTAAAGGTCTCGCCAATGAAAGGAGTTTTGAGATTTGGCAAGAAAGGGAAATTATCACCTCATTTCATTGGTCCTTTTGAAATCATAGATAAGGTTGGAGAAGTATCTTATAGACTTGCCCTGCCTCTAACTTTGGTGCATGTGCACCCAGTGTTCCACATCTCAATGCTAAGGAAGTATGTATCAGATCCATCGCACGTTCTTTTACCTCCATACATTATGTTAGATGAACAACAATCCTATAAGGAGTCACCGATAGCTATAGTGGATCAACAAGTAAAGAAGCTTAGAAATAAGGAGATACCTATGATTAAGGTTCAATGGTGAAATCATGGGATAGATGAGTGCACTTAGGAAGCAGAGGAAGAGATGCAACAGAAGCATCCTCAGCTTTTCAAGAGAAACTAGGTAAGGGTTTAAATTCGAGGATGAATTTCTTTTAAGGGGGGAGAATGTAACAACCCATACCCACCCTAGGAATTTTCGTGATGAATTGCTTGATTTAGAACTATTAAGGTTAAGTGTGTGCTTGTGTGAAAATTTGTGATCAAAGTGATTGATGAGTATGTGGTATATGAGATTAATTTTAGTATCCATAAAATGAATTGCTATTGTGAAATGAATAATTTACATGAAGTGCTTTTGCATAAAAGAATTTATTTTAAATAAAATGAATTTTCATGCATAAGATAACTTTTAAGCATAAAATAATTTTATGAGTATTTTTAAAATATGTTAAAATAAATATTTTTGGGGGAAATGTTATAGAAATAATAAAAAAAAATATTCTTTTTATTTTAATTTTTATTCAGCAAAAAATTTAAAAAAAAACCCAAATACCCAAAAGCCCATTACACAAAAAATCCTCCTGACCTAGTTCATTAAGGGTATTAGTGGAAATTTTTTCCAAACCCTAATATATAACCTAAATTTCAGCCAAACTAAGGCTCCAACAGCCATTTTCTTATTCTTTCAGTATCTTGGTAGAAAATTCTCTCAAAATATTTCTCTCTACCGAAATTAAGAAAATACCTTTCCGTTTCGCGATTTCTTGACCGTAATCGTAAGTTTTTCTTCTCTTTCGATTTCTAAACTAATTTCTATGAAATAAATTATGGGAAAATTATTTTGAACTGGTTGATTATTGATTTTTATAGATTTAATCCTGTTTGGGTGAGTTTTTGGGAGAGAAAATCTATTTTCTACCGAAAACACGATTCTTTCCGCGAGATTCCTCCAAAGGTGAATTCTATAACTTAAAATCACAATTTTTATGCATGAACATCATACAGGGGGGGGGGAATTTGTGCAGGGTGTGTTCTAAACAAATTTTTGATTTGTTTTGATGAAAAATATTGGATTAAATAATATTTATGCATATTTCTGTGATGACCAGAAAGTTTCGAAAAACAAAGGAGCTCAAGGTTTTCATGTTAGAACTTGGAAGTTGGAAAATTTTATTCTCCAATAGACATATGGCTGCCAATTTGTATGAATTAGTGCTCTACCATGATATTTGTTTTGTTTAGATGAAAAATAATGATCTGAACCTTGTGTTTGTTTATCGCTTAAATGAACGAAATACGCGGAAAGTGCGAAAACTCATGATTTTTTAGCTAAGCCTTTAAACTTGGAAATTTTTTTGTATAAACCCTATCTATGGATGCCAAATCATGTAGGGATGTGTTCTAAACTGATATTTTCTATGATTAAATGAATAATAATAGTTTAAACAACCTGTTTACATATTTCTAAAATGACCAAAAACAAGAAAACTCATGGTTTTGTGCTCTATAATTCAAAAGTTAAATTTTTGTGTATAAATAACACCAAGAGTGGCTGATTCTTATGAATTTAAATTGTACGATGATTTTTGTTGCATTTACATGAAAAATCTTGATTTAAACCATGTTTTTACATATTTCTGAAATAGATGGAAAGTGCAAAAAGAAGAAGAATTTAGTTGTTACCTTGGTGATGCATTCGGCCTACATGAATCTTTTTGTCCCAATGGTTATAAATTTTATGTGATGTGTTCTGATGATTGTTGACATGTATGTATGTATAATAAGTGATAAAATTGCATGTTAGTTGAAGGTATGATCCTAGATAAGCTTAAATGCATTATGGTATACTTAAGGTATCTTAACATTATATTGTGTTTAGAATGCAAATGTGGTTGAGAAATATGGAACTAGATGTTATGATGAATTGATGATGAAAATATGGCTATAAGTTGATGAAGTGAAAGGGATCATAAGAGTTAAGCATGATGCTTGAAAGGTAAATTGTTAAGATGACATGTGTGGAAGTGTAAAGTGAATTAAGATAATTGTTAAAGTGAATTGATATTGAGGTAATAATATTGTAATGACCTTAAAAAAAAAATAATAATGTGATTGTATTGTGATATCAAGAGAGCCTATAAGGCCTAAGTATGCAAGACTTTCAAAGTCAACGTGTTATGTGCAAGTGACGAGTACACCTATGTGTGGACTCTAAGTGTATGTGTATGCCATATGTTCATGGGTAGTTATGGGATAGGAGCATCATGAGTAAATAAATACTAAGTATTAAATCAAATATTATGTTAGAGTTTGAGGAGCTTTAGAAGTGCAAAGGGACTACGTATACTAGGAGCAAAGGAACCCTAAGGTGAGTAAACATTGTATTCATTCTTCAAGTGTGGGCAAATGCCACATTCATGTTATAAGTGTGAACAATATCATGTTGTGTTATAAGAATGTGATATATTATTATGTGAGCCTTTGTGATCTTTGAAACACAAGTTCTTTTTATTCTAAATATTATTACATGAATTCTTTGACAAGCTTGGGTTGCCAAGGGATATTTTGTTTATCCCAATGAGGATTTCTTGTGATTAACACCCTAACTTATATTCTTTCTGGAACTACACTATCATTGTATCTTTTGCTTAAAAGCTAAACTAATATTCTTATTAGAATACATCTTATTGTTGCCTTATGTGATATTGTTAATTGTTATTACCATTAGCTCTAGCTATGGTACCTTTTACCCTTTATGCAGAATCCTCGTGTTGATGTGGGTAATCATTGGAACCTGTGCACATGGTCTTAATCTGATAGATAGGGGTAGTGTATCCACCTCAGCTAGAAGGGGCGATTCTAACCATGGGGCCTGATCAGCTTCATGCCTTATAAGTGATAGGAGTTGGAATTTGGTATAAGGCCACCTCTCCTTAAAGTGTTCGAGTGATAGAGCAATAACCTTCATTCTTTATAAGAGATAAGTGTGATTTCTGCAAACTTGCCAAATTGAACCCTTTCTAAATTGCAACCTGATTCATGAACTATAAATCATGAACTATGTGTATAAGCTATGTGTTTCCTTTTCAAAGGAATATGTGATAATGTATGTGCCTTTTCATTTACTCATTGAGGTCATCCATCTCACCCTTTTCTTTTTTCCTTGTGTGGTTCCAGGTAAGCAAATGTAAGCAGGCAAGGTGATGGCTCAAGCATTCTACTTCACTTAGGGAATTCCTTGTCCAAGTTATCAATAATACTATTTTTATGAAGTCTTGTCATTAGATGCTCTAGGAATGTTGATTGATACTTATTGATATATATTATTTTCCTTAAGGATTTTACATGTAATGATTTGTTTTAGACTTTCGCAATTTAAGGTATTCATCTAAATGTTTTAATCAAGTTATTGTAAGAGGTTTGGCAAGATCCTGGGCATGATTTGTTTATATGTAAGTGGGTTCTACGGGCATGGGTGACGTTATGTCTCCCCATGTTCTAGGATCGTGATATCTCTAAAGTTGGGATGTGACAGATTTAAACCATTATTTTTCATTCAATCATAGAAAACATTAGTTGAGAACATCTTCATGCATGATTTGGTAGCCATAGTTAAGATTTATACAAAAAAATTCTAAGTTTTAACACTTACGTGAAAATCATGAGTTTTCGTGCTTTCTGCGCTTTTCATTCATTATAGCAATATGCAAACACATTATTTAAATCATTATTTTTCAATCAAACAAAAAAAAAATCATATTAGAATCCATTCACACACATATTGCCAGCCACATGTTAAATTAATAATAGAATTTTCCAACTTCTAAGTTCTAGCATAAAAATCTTGAATTCCTTTGTTTTTTGAAACTTTTCAATTATTATAGAAATATGTAGAAATATAATTTAATCCAATATTTTTCATCAAAACAATTCAAAAATCAGTTTAGAAACCAATAATGCACAAATCGTCCTCCTTTAGTGATGTTTATGCATAAAAATTGTGATTTTAAGTTATAAGATTCACCTTTGGAGAAATCTCGCAGAAAGATTAGGGATTTCAGTAGAGAATAAATTTTCTCTTTCAAAAACTCATCCAAACAGAATTAAATCTATAAAAATCACTAAACAACTAGTTCAAAATAATTTTCCCATAATTTATTTCATTGAAATCAGTTAAGGAATTGAAAGAGAAGAAAAACATACGATTACGGTCAAGAAATTGCGAAACTAAAAGGTGTTTTCTTAATTTTGGTAGAGAGAAATATTTAGAGAGAATTTTTCTATCAAGATATAGAAAACTAGAGTGATGGTTGCTGGTCATTAGGGCTGGCTGAATTTTACTTTATTATATGTAGGGTTTTGGGTAATTTCCACTAATAACCTTAATGAGCTAGGTTACGAGGATTTTAGTGTAGTAGGCTTTTGGGTAATTGTGCTTTTTTTTTTAAATTTAGAGCTGATTATAATTAATAAAAATAAAAATATTTTTCTTATTATTTTTATTAAAATTTCTACCAAAACATTTATTTAAAAATTATTTTAAAATACTCATAAAATTATTTTATGCTTAAAAATTGCCTTTATGCATGAAAATTCATTTTATTTAAAGTAATTTATTTTATGTAAATGCACTTCATGTAAATCATTTATTTCACAATAACAATTCATATTATGCATATTAAAATTAATTTAATATTTCACATGTGCATCAACGCATAGAAAACTAATTCTTACCAAAGCACACACTTAACCTTAATAGTTCTAAATCAAGAAAACCATCACGAAAATTTCTAGGGTAGGTGTGGGTTGTTACATCATGCTATTTAAGAGTCCTTCTAAAAGGAGTGCTCCTGATATCCCCAAGTGAAGGCGGAACTTAGATCTAGTGCCAAGCTCACTCCCTACGTTCCTCGTCGATAAAAGCCAAATGTAAAGGTTATTTCCTTTTCCTTTTTCAATTCCAATTTTAATATTTGAATCTGAAAAATCTAATTTTTGTTAATTCAGATCTAACCTAATTAACAAATTCCTTAAGCCCTTAAAAGCAATCAAAGCATGATAATAAAGGTAATAACTTAAAAACCCCTCTTTCACAAGAAACTGCATGGGATTTGATTCCCATTCAAAGGGATACGCAGGCTTGCCGTCTCTAAGGGATTCAACTCCGCTAAAATTAACAACTTCTTCTCTCTATCACCTTCTTCACATAGTTTAGGATTGAAATTGCTTTTCTTAAATAAAAATCAAAATTTTAGTTCTTTTTATTATTATTGTTTTGTTACTCTTTTTCTTACTTTGGTTATTTAGATTATATTTGAGGAATGTGTGTTTTTTCCTAAAACCCATAAGAGCTAGAGGAAAGATCCCCTGATTTTGATATTTTGACTTTTAATAATTTTAAGTAGTTTTCCTTCATTTTTTGCATTTTACAATTGTCATTATCTCATATTTGGCATGCATTTCGTGAGTGATATTTGTTTCATGCATCATATTATATCTATTCATGCATACATAAAAACTTCTTTTTATGAAAGCTATTTTGTATTTAAGCCAAAATAATTTTTTTATATTGTCTTAACCAAAACCTAGTCTCTAAGCCCTCTTTGGTGATTCGAGGGCTAGTGCTTTTCCTTAGGATAAATTGTATAATTTTGGAGTCAATCAAATTGGATTTTTCCTTTAATTTTCCTAACTAAAATAAACAAAATTAAAGTGGTGACTCCTTTTATAAATAACAATTTACAAAATATAATTTTCTAAACTCATAGTGGGTTCCAATTGTGATATTTCTCCCTAATGAGCATTTCAATTCGCTTTTAGTAGATTAGACCAGTGCTCAAGCGAGGCCTCACACAGACTAATCTTTGTTTTCCTACAACTCAAACCTCTTATGTTCTTCTGCAACTGTGAACACAATGCATTTATGGTTTGGTATGAACTTAGATGTTAGAGCAATAGCAGGTCGGCTAGAACTACCTTCCCCTCTGGTCGTTCTGGTAGGCAAGGTTGTGTCTTTCTTGGTACCCAATTATTTGCAAGGTCCCATGATTTGTAAAACAAACGACAAAATGTAACACAAAGCAAAATAATACTAAAATCATAGGTTAGTTCTACCAAAATTTTGGCATTATAATAGCATAGTAAGAGTATTCTGAAAATTTTGGTATCTACACAAAGTGACTCAATACAACCACCAATCCAACAATTAAGAGCAATGACAAGTATAAACACGCACATTCAACAACTTTCAAAACTAACCCTAATGTACTAAACACAAAGAAATAGGCAAATATCATCAATGGGTATGGAAGGAAGAACAAATCATACATTAATCTCCACAACCCATTGAATTCAAATAAAGAAAATGCTTAAGGGTTCAAAGTCAAGGGTTATACACATTCAAATACCAAACTACTAGCAAAATTTGCACAAGTGAACAATTAAAGCCCTAGAACATGCTAAGAACATAAACCTAACTCAGATTCTTGCAATTTATAGCATGAATCATCAAACCCAATAATAAAGTGTTCTAAACATAAGATTAGATGTATTCATTCAATAACCCAAATCAAAAATGGCAAAATTAATAGAACCTTACCCTTGAATCATGTCAAAATACAAGCCCCAACATCAAATCTTGAGGTTCAAAGTATAAATCATACGAAACCCATCAATAATCATTAGGAATTTTCTTCTTTGATTTCTTTTCTCTAATTTCTTACTCTAGTTGAATAGTAAGAATAAGAACAAGAATGAAAAATATGGAGAAGTCAAAGAAAAATAAAGTTATGAAGATCAAGAAGAAACACTTTCTTCTTTTCTTCCTTTACAATTTCTTTTCCTTCCTTTTTTCTTTCTTTTCTTTTTCTTTTTCTTTTTCTTTCTTTATAATTTTCTTCATATTCAAACAAAATATTGCATTAATATCTCATATTAATCAGTGTATTTATGCTCATCATACAACTCTTGTAGATGATGTATAATTTCTTAGAGTCTTGTTATGATCATATGTTGTTTTTGCAACTTTTGACTTATAAAACAACCACATAGCATCAACCTCATCCAATATTTTGTTTTCATTGCACTTATAGTGATATATTCCTTTGGAGTAGTCATTTTTCTAAAAGACTAAGAATAAATCAAGTTGAATACATACACTATGTACTCAAATGCAAAGACCATAGATTTAGGCCCTGTGAGCCTAAAAGAATCAAATATATTCGCAAGTGGCTTTGTTAATTTCATATTATCAAAATGCAAAAAATAAGAAGATTAATAACTTATGTAATTATATAGCTACCATAATGATTTGGTCTTTAATCAAAATGGTAATCCTACTAATTTGGTGAATCCTATACTTCCAAATAGGAAATGGAAATCCCGTTAGGTGGATTTCTAATAGGTGATTGAATTCTTATTAGATTAGTACAAATTCCTCATATACACATTATCGTTATTGGAATTTTGATATCTAACAAGTGAACAACACTTGTCCGTCACAACTCTTTATGAGGTTCAATCAATCCGGTTCTTAGTGTTTCCAACCTCAAATACACATTGTCATTATTGGCTTTTCACACTAGTCAAGTCAAATCCATTGGACCAATAAATATAATGATTTGAACATTATGTCTCAGATACTCATTGTTGTTATTGACATACAATGTATCCTATACTCATAACATCACCTGCTTCACAATAACTTCAAGAAAACTTTCAAGCCAAATATGTCACCCTTATGTATCCATAACTGATGATATAAGTGTTTGAATTTTTTTTTAACTATTATTCCAATGGAGAACCATGACTCGATATTTTCTTTGGAAGATTTTCAAGCTTTATTGATAAGTCTCACTTTGCACATTATCCATTTTAAACATACATCATATGCATTCATATATATCACATATATATATCATAAAATGGACAATATACGCATAGTTATGATCATGGATTCTATGGATCCAGTTCCTAACCACAAGGAATGGATATGGGATTTAGGTTACACAAATTACAAACTTGAAATTATAACACTTGTATCTTTATGCTCCCACTAGGCATCTTCATGGGTTGAACCTCTTCTTGTTCTTGCATCTCCACATCTCCATATGTAATTAGTAACCTTAGCATTCTAAGGTGAGATTACAAAAACAAAAGAGCTTATAGGCTCAATAGAATTGTACAACCTAAATAAGTACTTAACATTTAATTACATCCCATCAAATAATAAAATTAATTATTACATGTCCACATTAGAAATCATACATTATGGTTTCTAAATCCATGATCAGCCATTCATGCCTCTCATATAACAACAAAATATATATATACAACAATTGCATTTATACATATGTTGTTCGTCATTGGAACATCTTGAAAATATCCATTTTGAATATCATATATTCAATGTTTCTATATCTCAAAATCATATTTTTGTGATGCCTCGCCTGAGCATCGGTCCAATCCGCTAAAAGGGAATCGAAATGCTTATTGGGAGAAACATCATGATGGGAACTCGCTATAAGTTTAGAAAATTATATTTTGTAAATTGTTATTTGCAAAAGGAGTTGCCACTTTAATTTTGTTATTTTAGTTGGGAAAATTAAAGGAAAAACCCAATTTGATTGACTCCAAAATTATACCATTTATCCCAAGGAAAAGCACTAGTCCTTGAATGACCAAAGAGAGCTTGAGGACTAGGTTTTGGTTAAAATAAAAAAAAAATTAGTTTGGCTTAATACAAAATAGCTTTCATAAAAAGAAATTTTTATGTATGCATGAACATATATAATATGACGTATGAAACAAATATTAATTGTGAAATGCATGACAAATATGAGATAATGACAATTATCAAAAATAAAGGAAAACTACTTAAAACTATTACAAGTCAAGATATCAAAATTAGGGGATCTTTCCTTTAGCCCTTATGGGTTCTAGGAAAAGCAGACATTCCCCAAATATAATCTAAACAACTAAAGAAAGAAAAAAAATAAAAGAATTATAATAAAAAGAACTAAAATTTTGACTTCTATTTAAAAAAAAAAAAACAATTTCAATCCTAAACTATGTGAAGAAGGTGATAGAGAGAAGAAGTTGTTAATTTTAGCGGAGTTGAATGCCTTAGAGAGGGCAAGACTGTGTATCCATTTGAATGGAAATAAAATCCCATGCAGTTCTTTCTTCTTGCAAAGGAGGGGTTTTTAAGTCATTGCCCTTGTTATCATGTTTGCATTGATTTTAAAGGGCTTAGGGGATTTGTTAATTAGGTCAAATTTTAATTAGTAAAAATTAGATCTTTTCAGATTTAGATCTTGAAATTAAAATTAAAAAGGAAAAGGAAAGAACTTTTACCTTTGGCTTTCAAAGGCAAGGAACGAAGAGAGCAAGTTTGGCACCAGATTTAAGTTTCACCTTTCCTTAAGGATGGCACGAGTACTCCTTTTGGAAGAAAAACTCTTGAACAGCATGAACTCTTCTTAGAGGGACTTGGATCACACCTTTACTTGAGAACCATGAATTCCCTTTGAAAGAAATAACTTGAATTGCACCTTTTCTTGATAGGAAGCTTAGAGATAAGGTTTGAGGTGATTGAGAGGCTTATGAATAGGGTTTGAGGTGATGGAAAAGGTTTTGGAATGGGGTTTTAGAGATTAAGTGGCTTAGAAAAAGGGTTTTGATGATTAGGAGGCTTAGGAATAGGGTTTAAAAAGCTTTAGGGGGAGTATAGAAGCATTTAATTGTGTGTAGAAGTTGTTGTAAGGTGCAAGGTATTTATAGGGGGTGTAGAGGCTTAAAAAGGTGATTTTTCGATGTGAGATTCTATTATAACATGTTGCGGCAACTATCTAAGGCCTGCAGTAATTGCAAAGAGCTTTGTGGTATCTGCAGGGTTAGCTACGGTAGCCAATTGGCTACCACAGTAACTGCAGTGGAGGCTGCAGTAACTGCAGCCGGCTGCAAGTTGCCGCAATCGACTGCGGGTTGCCACAGTTTGTTTTTTGACCCATTTTCATCCGTTCTTAATCCGATCTTAGCCTAGTTTGATTCTATGGGATCAAGATGGAGTGCCGGTTGTCTGAAGGTGAAAGATTTAGAACACTGCCCCCTTGACCCCTACCCACTAACCGCCTAGCAGACCGCTATACGAGCTCTGTGTAGCGCACTAAGCTTAGCAAGTGTCAAGCTGCAGTCAAATCCTAAAGGTACAAATTTGAAGGTTCACAATTTTAAGTCATAGAAATTTATTTGATTGAAAAATTAATGAAAAATGATTTTGGCAAAAATTAATGTTGGGTAAAGATATAGCAGAAATCGTAACCAGCTTTGCAACCGCTATCAAGTTTTACAGGCCTAAAATACTAATTGCGGTCATGATTTTGTAAATCAACACAACTAATATTTGATATGATCCATTCATTCATGGGTGCAACATCAAATTCGTGGATGTGATTGGCCAATCATGATTGTGAATTCTTATTTGGGGGCGCAAATTCTGTGTCTGACAGTACAACATTTGTGCACCACCTCATTTTCAACCAAATCAAAAACCTCCAAAACAACATATACAAGGGTTTTACACAAAAATTAAGTGGCTTTGATACCAATTATAGAAATGGTGAAGCCAAATGCAACGGCAGGAGGGTGAGGTGAAAGTTTAAACATTTTAAAATTTCACTTCACTCGATTTTGGTCCAAAATTCATTCAAGCAATCAATTAATTTGTGTGTAAAACACATATGCATAGAAAGAAGAAGGAAGAGTAATCCTATTACCTCTTATAGGTTCCTTCTTTCTTTGATAAAAGGCTTCCCAAGTGTGAAGCCTCTAGATCATCCACACCTAACTCACCTCTAAGTTTCTTCTTGGTTTCATTGGTATTCTTGAATCACTCTCTTGGTTGCTCCAAATTTATTCAAGATTTACCCTAAAAAACCTTTAGGATGATTAAAGTTTCTCTTTGGTTTGTTTTGGACTAAACATATTTTCAATTTGCAAGCATTTGTTCTTTCATAAAGAACAAAGAAGAGAATTTAATATCAAAAGAAAAATTGAAGAAACATTTTCTTCATTTTCTGTCTCTCTCTCAACTTCTCTCTCTAAGATGCTCCAAATCTTAAAAATTGATGTTCACTACTTCTTTGCAATATAAAAGCTCTTAGCTTTTATATCTTTGCAAGACGTAACCCCTAAGTCTTTGCACCAAAAGACCATTACACCTTTTTAACTCTTCATTAGGTAAAGGGGCAAAGTTGAACTTTGCTTCTTTAAATGGTGAAATGACCATTTTATCTTTTAGGGGTAAAATGGACTTTTTCATTAGCCAAAAGGTGTAACTACAATTTTAACCTTACTAGAAAATTCTCTAACCCTTAAACCCATCACATGGGCTTACGAATAGTGAAGTTTCTAACCCCTAAATTGCCTCTTAACCATATCACATACGAGCTTAGGCTATATTTCGTGTGTTTTGGGTTTTCACTAAGCTTAAAATTATGTCTTTGATTTAGTCCAAATCAATTTTCAATTTAATCCTTCTTATTTGCACCATATACAAATTAAGATTTAATTGAATAGAAACTTTCATAGCTTAAATATCATGACATGCTAGGGTCCTTATAAATTTAATTACATGTTTAATCATTCTACCACTAATTAATTAATTCAACACTTTAATTAATTATTATGATAAACCTTTTACACTTGGAAGGTGATCACTATTAGGTGTGTGACTTTCTATGTTCATGTCTAATTAGCAATAGGAATGAGAAAATATTTTTCTCTACTAATGTGAAATCCTGACTTCACACTTAGTTCCATAGTCATGAGGCACAGCTAACATTCCATATCACGACTACCTAATTAGAAATGAATGTTTATAGTTGATAACTTTAAACATCGCATGGACCATCGATCAGAAATCATCATGCACTAGAATCCCTTCATTAAAGATCCTAATCTTGGCTAAGATAATGGTTTATGTCAAACCCTAATGTGCCTCGATTCTATGTCCTTATCTCGGTTCTAATTCTTGATGATATTAGATTTCTACTAGAAACTCTTTCTAGTGAATCTGTCTATCTTGGCCAGGAGCTTTAGTTATCAAGAATAACCAGATATCATAGGATCTTAACCTTGTTTACTCGAGATAATGAATTCTATCTTGGTGATCACTTACCTCTATACATAACAAATTAGAACTATGACATGCCATATATCCGTCCATGAATAATACGTCTATATAAGCAATAATAAATCCTAACTACCTATGTATGAGATATAGTATCCCTTAATCAAAGGATTATATGCACTATTATGACCTAGATGATAAAAAAATTAACAAGTAGTAAACTCCATATTATTATCATTCAATATCACAGTTCAATTATTCATCCTATGAATATCCACATGTTTGTATCGACATCACATGTCAAGTAGCATGAGACTCACTGCCTCTATAATCATCTGTATCACATACTAATTATAGAAAATAAAGAGAGGTGATGGTCTTTTGGAATTAATGATGCCTAATCATTAATCCTATGATCATGAACAACTTTAAAATTTTTGTACAAGAGCAATCTGTCTCCCATATTCTCAACACTTGTGAATAGATCCTTTTACAATTACTTAAGGACTACATTCAATAATATGAAACCCTTTTCACATTATAAATATATTTATTATGCCATTGGAAATTAAAATCTACTATTACATAACCATTATATGGCTCTTAGGGCACATACTGCTATCATTATGCCCATTCACTAGCACTTTAGTGTCACATTACAAGAAGATAACTAACTTAATCGTATTAAGTGAAACTCAGTTTGACTTTCATTTTACTATTAAAATGTTTATCAAAATTGATTTTATTTTTCATTCACTATCACATTGTTTATTAGAATCACTTCTTATGATATTCTTATAGTTTTTAATATGCTAGAAATGTCTTCAATGGTACAGTACATGAACATTATAGTATGAAAATTTGAGCAGGTAGGTTAATTAGTCACATTGAATCTCTTCCGATTTCAATTTAATTTCACCATCACAATACTTTCTGAAATCAATCTCCTATGGCACCATTGCTAACTCTAATGAGTTAAGAACACCTTGAGTATTACATTCTACAATTTTAGAAAACTCTTCCTCGAAATTTTAAAATAGGTACTCCTGATTCATAAGGCAAATGAAAATACTTGAGTTACATGTCTCAGTCATTTTCTGATACACCTTCATTGTCACTATGAATTCTTTGTCATTTTCTCACTATCTTAATTATTCATATTTTTTGAATAATTCCTCTTTAACTTAACAACTTTTGAAACATAAGGCCTATTATGATATCTAGGTTATCTTGATTTTCTAAACCATCAAATATGTAATATCTTTTTCCTTATTTTACATACTATAAGTCTATTACCTCATGTCAAATGCAACATGGTCTTAAGAATTCTTATGATAATATAATACTTTTCATCATGCATTATAGTATTTAAAGCACTATATAGATATCATATTATTTCATTCTAAATCTTTATAAGAGTAAACTAAAATGCCATAATCTCACGTTTGGTGGCCATGACCACTCTTAATACTCATCACAAATTACAAGTATCAATACTTTAGATGAGCCATTACCATTTCTACTATTCACTTATGATACGAATCTTAAGTATATTAAACTTGAGACACAATTATCTTTACGCTTGGAAGAAACTCCTTGGAAAGCTAAATCAAATTTTCCCCAAGTTCACAACCCAAATCCAACCCGTGATAGAGCACTTTGGAATATGATCACCTTTGGATGATGATCTCTGTGACACAATACCAATTTGTGAAAGAGAACCTTGGAATAAATACGCATAAAGTAATTAGCTTTGATTGTATAAACTTGATTCAAGCAAGAATCAAAACCAAGAGATCACACTCTTAAGAAAATTAAATTTTATTGATCATAACTTCACTCACTAATTCTTTCTTTTCACACTCACTCTTTTTCTTTTCACTCTCTTTTTTATGCACTCTTTTTCTTTTATTTCACTATTTTCAATAAAGTCAGTTTTGTTTACAACAACTTCTTGAGGAGGATCATAGGTTAAAATTTCTTCATGTTCAATAACTTCTTCCCCATTGAATGAGGACTCTTCACTTGTAGGCTGCAAAGGTTTTAAGTCATCTTCATGAGTCACTTCCACAGTTTCATTTTGCACATTGCTTTCCTCTTTTTTGAAACTTTCATCACCTTAATTCTCCCTTTTTTACACACTCAATTCTGTCACTACAAGCTCAACAACACCATTTTGTCTTTGAAGTTCTTCCTCTCTTTTTCCTTGTATCTTTACTCGATCATCATACAATTCTTCTTGAGAAAGAGGAGCAAGGGTAGTATGCTTACCATCTTTTAGTGGAACTTTGTAGTAGTTAGTAGATTTGAATGAAGAATGGCAGCCTTGTAAACACTTGAATAGATTAGGCCTAAGCAAATAGGAATATAATTTGGCTTCTTCATCTTGACATTCAGCTTGAATAGATTGATTAAGCCCTTGAAGCTTCCTTGAGTACAATTGGATCCATATGCAAAGCTCATGATTCAAATATCCATGATTATATTGTACGAGCTTTATGCAATCTCATATTCTTCTTGGATGATTCACCAATCATGTATAATGGTTGGATTGCATGTCTTTGTAGGCTATCTTAGTAGAAATAACAACCTTGAAGAACCTTCTTGAAATCTTTATTTTGCAAATATTTGTAGGACTCTTGCAAGGCATCTTAATTCTCATCAACTTACTATTAAAGAGTTCTTTCCATAAATAATCAATCCTTAATCCTATATGTCCATAAGGAATTAATTATTTATTTTATCACACTTAATTTTCAATCAATTCATCTTTTGTTAAAGATTATTTTACAATTTTAATTATTTTATCATCTTTTGAACGCATAATAATTACATAGTATGTGTATACTTGTTTATAAATGAAAAGCATAACAAAGCTCAACTTAAATCTTTTATTAACTTATATGTCCTATCACCACATACCAATTTCACAATTTTAAATCAAATTTTTATAATTCTATAGAATCTTAGATTAACATATAGATATCCTTAGATTCTTTATTATTACCAATCTTTGTTACTCCAAAGCTTAATATTCTTGTCATTTTCGTACTTGCTCTTATATTTGCCTACATACACACTTATACAGTCAAATATAGAGTTATTTTGTTGTATGCACAATTCATCTTTGTCATTCCATATCCATAGCACCTAACTTGATTATATATATCAATTAGAATGTATGACTATGCATATATCATTTATCACATATACTAGATACTGATACTTATATTAGTTCACGCTTGCATATATTCCTACACTTACGAGTATTATCCTTTACTTCAAACTTAGAAACTTGATTCTTTTTCACTTTTCCTTAATTTTCATCAATTTCCATAACTTTGTTCTTTAAGTCTTGTATTTCACTTATGAGTTTTAGTTTTACTTAAAGTAATCTAAAAATATTCATGCTTTATCTTCTTTTAATCATAGTCCCTTGTTGGGTGATTATTTCTAGTTCTTTTTACAATGAATCTTTTTACACCCTTTATATGGAACAGGTTATTCATTGACTTCTTACCTAAAGTGTCAATCTTCACATTGTTTCTATTAGAGTGATAAAGTATTTATTGTTAGAATTTTTAACAATTCCATCATTCCCAACCTTCTCATATTTCACTTTCTTTAAATTTATCTCACTTGAAAACATATCACAATGAGTCTTATGTGTTTGTATTACTACTATATTCCAATTCTTCTTATGATTTCTTTGCATCTTATTGTTTAATTTGATTTCTTTTTTTTTTCCTCTTAATGAAGATTCATTTATTGTTTCTTATTTGTATCATTTGAGACTTTTACAATCTCACACTTTTCTGTATTAGAGTCTTCATATTGAGTTTAATTACTCACACATAAACTTTTAGATTTTTTAATTTCCTTTGTAATACATCCAATCAAATTTAACCATTATACATATTATTAATCCTTAATCGACTTCCTCTTTTTTTTCTTCAACTTGATTATCATTGACACTTATATTTCTATATTTTCTTTTCTTTTACTTATTTTCCCTTATTTAATTATCAACTTGATGATATAGAGTGGATCATCTCTATTATTTCTAATTCCTAACTCATGTCTTTATAAGTATAATAAAGAAATACAACTTCGATTGATCGATGCTGTACTTTAGTACACTCAAACATGGTTATCCCAATTTTTATTTTTACTACACAATATATGGTCTATTTATGATCTATGAAAATTTCTAACATTTAGATTACATCTTTTATCTTATTTCCATTGTTCTCTTTCGATATTTTGGACATTTTCAATTATCAAACTAATTTCATCTTTCTTATTCTTATATTTATATTTTTGTTTCAACTAATGCTTTTTCTTCTCAATTTATCAGTTCATAGCTTTTCATTATGCAATGCATTCACTTGTAATATTTTCTTCTTTCGTATTTGACTAAGTCATTCTCGATGCAAACTTATCCACTTTATCTCTAGGAATAATCCTTAGAGTATTGATACCACTTCTGTCATAGTAGCAATCACCATATTGTCATAGGAACAATCAATAGGGGGATTGACCTCCATCATGACGACAACAAGTCATCTAACAAAGTACTCATGAGTGGAACTATGCCACTACCCTTCCAAGCCCTTAAATAAAGAGCCATGTTTCACCATTGTTTTCGCGCAAGAGCTTCTAGATATCAAGTTACCATGTTCTTTTATTTGAAATCATAAAATTTACTTTTTTTTTCTTTTTTTTTTTATGTCTTTAAGATTGTGTCCCTTATTAAACAATTCTAGCTACTTAAGTCATTTTGATATTCTAGTGGGAGGGTGTGTGTACTCTTCACTGTCACATCCTAATTTTAGAGATATGACGGTCTTAGATCATAGGGAGACATAAGGTCACCCACGCTCATAGAACCCACTCATGTATATAAAATAACATTGCCTAGGATCGTACCAAACCTCATGCATTAACTCAATTGAACCATTTATCAAAAAAATCTTAAGTTAGGGACGAATAGTTAAAATATACTTTAAACACAATCTGAAAATAAAAGAACATTTTAAAGGCTCCAAAATAAATGATCAAACATAATGTTCCAAAATAAGATTTCCAAAGCTGCTAAGAGACTCTCCATATCATAGTATAATAAAAGACTTGGACAAGGAAATCTCTCAAGCGAAGTAGGTTGCTTGAGCTAACACCTAGCCTCCTCAAATTGATCATTTAGAACCACACAAGGAAAAGGGGTGAGATAGATGATCTCAATGAGTAAACAATACAACTTACACAATAACACATATCCCTTTAAAGGTTCACAATTCATAAATTCCTGGTTTGCAATTTAGCAGGGTTCACAAAAATCAATTTATAAACTTGTAACTTATAGAGTTGACTACCATTGGTTCATTCACTAAACGAAGAGTTGGCATCATTCCAAATTCCAACTCCCAACTTATAACATATAAGAAGTCATGAAACTGATCAGGCTCTATGGCTAGAACTACCCCTTTTAGCTGAGGTGGATACACTACCCTATCCATTAAGTTAAGACCATGTGCATAGGTACTAATGATTACCTGAACCAGCATGAGAATTTCTGCATAAAGGGTTCATAGATACAATAGCTAGAGCTAATGCAATTACTTATAACAATAGCATTGAAGAATGCAATCACATATAGCATAATAGTAATAGTAGTTTAGCTTATTGAACAAAAGATAAATAACAGTGTAGTTCTAGAAAGAAAGTAAGGTAAGGCAACAATCACAAAGCTTCTTTCTTATCATTGAATAAACATTTATAGTTTCAGACCAATTGTCCTTTGGTAACCCAAGCTTAATAGAGAATTCATATAATTTATAATTTAAGATAGAAGGAAACTTAGGTTTCAAGAATCTCAATGGTTCACATAACTTGATAACTTGTACTTGTAACTTGAACATAATGTTTACTCACCTTGTGGTTCCTTTGCTCTTAGTACTTGTAGCCCTTTGAACTTCACTACTCCTTAAGCTTTAACATACATTATAATTCAATACTTAGCATTTGCTTAATCATCATGCTATCGTATCCCATAACT
Organism: Reutealis trisperma; assembly: GCA_947687605.1. Taxonomy (NCBI): domain Eukaryota; kingdom Viridiplantae; phylum Streptophyta; class Magnoliopsida; order Malpighiales; family Euphorbiaceae; genus Reutealis; species Reutealis trisperma. The sequence goes on along the minus strand of CANTUT010000037.1, from coordinate 99,255 downwards.
ATCCTATGCATATATATCATTCACAAGTACTTGGAGTTGCACTTAGAAGTGCACTCATCACTTGCACATAACATGTTGACTTTTAAAGTTTTGCACACTTAGCCTTCATAGGCTCACATAAAATCACATTATAACTCATATTATGAATTTTATAAAGTCAAACACAATATAGCATGATCTTAATATCAATTCAATTTAACATTCAATTTAGTACACTTAACACTTTCCATATATCAACCTAACAAGTAACTTTAAAGAGTCATGCTTATCTCATTTGACCAAATCATACCATCCATCTTATAGTCAATTTAAGATCATTAATTCACTATTAACACATGATAATACCTATTTCACTTGTCACTTAATCATATACACATATCAATCATAATATAGTAATAGGGCCTAGGTAGGCTAAACCTCTCTAGATTTTGTCTAGAGTTATTCCTTCAACCAACATACAATTAATTCATTTATCATTCATATATACATGTCAAAAATCATTAAAATATATTATAGAAAAATTATAGACATTGGAATCAAAATTCCTCTATAGGCCGAATCATACAATCAAGGTAAACATGGATTTTTCCTACTTTTTGCACTTTTTGTTTATTACAGTTATATGCAAAAATATGATATAAACCAATATTTTTTATGTAAACATGTCAAAAATCATTTTAGAATTCTTTAATATACCAATTGGCTCCTCCTTGTAGTTTTTATACATGGAAATTCCAACTCTTGTGTTTTAGGATGAAAACCATGAATTTTCTTATTTTTCGTACTTTCCGATCATTACAGTAATATATAGAAATATGATTTAAATCAATATTTTTCATCTAAACACAAAAAAGAATTAGTTTATAACACATTCAAATAAAATTCAGTAGCCCCCCTTGAATAATTGAATGAAAGTTTCAATTTTGAGTTTTAGGGTTCCCTTTTAGAGGATTCGCGAAGAAAAAGTTGTGTTTTCGGTTGAAAATCGGTTTCTCCTTCAAAATAATCACCTTGGACAAATTTAACTAAAATAAAAATAGTAAATATACAGCACAAAATAGTTTTCTCATGATTAGTTTCATAAAAATCAAATAGTGGATTAAAAGAAAGGAAAAACTTACAAAAATAATCATGAAATCACAAGGTTTGAAGGCACCTTATGAATTTCGATTGAGAGAATATTTCAAAGAGAGTTTTTCTATAAAAATTCTAATGAATAATAGAATGGTGGCTATCTCCTTTGGGTTGGCTGAATTTAGCTTATATATTTAGGGTTTTGGTAAAATTACAAATTTGCCATTAATAAGCTACAGTATGAGTGTTTTGGTGTAGTGGGCTTTCGGAAAATTGGGCCCTTTATTTAAATTATAGGCTGATTATAGGTAATTAAAAATAAAATATTTTTCTTATTATTGTCATTAAAATTCCCCCCAAAATATTTATTTAAAAATATTTTAAAATACTTAAAAATTATTTTATACTTAAAAATCACTTTGTACATGAAAATTCACTTTCTGTGCAATAATCATTTTATGCTTATGCAATTCATATAAATCACTTTTATTTTACCATAATAATTCATTTTATGCATATTGGAACTAATATGATATGCCATATACTCATCAATCACATAACACATGAATTTTCATAAAAGCGCTCACTTGGTCATAATAACTCTAAATTCAAGTAAGTTGTCATGAAACTCATAGAGTAGGTGTGGGTTGTTACATGCTCCCTTCCTTAAAAGAAATTCATCCTCAAATTTAGATACTTACCTATATACTCTCAAAAAGCTAAGGATGCTTCTGCCACATCTCCTCCTCGGCTTCCCAAGTATACTCGTCTATTCCATGATTTCGCCATTGAACCTTAATCATAGGTATCTCCTTATTCCTTAACCTTTTAACTTTTCAATCCACTATGGCTATTGGTAATTCCTTATAGGATAGTTGCTCATCCATTACAATGTTTGGAGGTGACAAAACATAGGATGGATCTGACGCATATTTCCATAACATTAGGATGTGGAAAACTGGGTGCACATGCACCATAATTGGGGGTAAGGCAAGTCTATAAGACACTTCTCCAACCTTATCCAAAATTTCAAAAGGACCAACGAAGCGAGGCAATAACTTTCCTCTCTTGTCAGATCTCATGACACCTTTCATTAGGGAGACCTTCAAGAAGATGTGATCTCCCACAACAAAATGTACATCCTTTCTTTTAGGGTCTATATAGCTCTTTTGTCGACTAAAGGCCATCTTCAGCCGATCTTGAATTAATGGTACATTCTTGGTAGTCTCCTTAAGCAATTCTAGCATTTCCACATACTTGTCTCTAGGCTTGACCTAATAAACATTGAGAATGACATTTCCTTCCATACAAAGCTTCGTATGGTGCCATGCCGATGGACAAATGATAGCTATTGTTATAGGCAAACTCAATCAAAGGTAGGTACTTATCCCAGCTACCACTAAAATTTAGGACATATATTCTTAACATATCTTCAAGTGTCTAGATTGTCCTTTTGGACTATTCATGTGTCTGAGGGTGGAATGCAATACTAAAGTCCAATTACATTCCTAATGCATCTTACAACTTTTGCCAAAATCTTAAGGTTAATTGAGTGCCTTAATCCGAAATGATAGAAATCGATACTTTGTGCAGTTTTACGATCTCATCAATGTATAATTGCACATATTGAGCTGCAGAGTATGTGGTCTTAACTTCCAAAAAATGAGTAAACTTTGTCAGTCAGTCCACTATGACCCATATAAAGTCATAACCTTTGGAGGTTCTAGGTAACCCAACTACGAAGTCCATCGTGATGCGCTCCCATTTCCACTCAAGTAACTTAATCCCTTGCAGCAGTCTAGAGGGTCATTGATGCTCATACTTGACTTGTTGGCAAGTTAGGCATGGTGCCACAAACTTAGCCACATCCTTCTTTAATCCTAGCCACCAATAGTTAACTCTCTCATCGTGATACATCTTGGTAGTTCCAAGATGAGCACAGTAAGGTGTCTGATGTTCTTCCTTCAGTATCCTTTCCCTTAGTCCATTAACATTAGGCACACATACTCTTTTCCCACACTTTAGAATCCCATAGACCATTTCAAATTTAGGGTTTTTTCCTTCCTCTGTCTCATCCTTTATCCTAACTAAATATGGATCCCTATCTTGTGAAGACTTTATCTCCTCCACCAGCTTTGACTTCACTTGAAAATGAGCTACTGAAGCTCACAATTCTCTGATCTCTAGCCTCAAGCCCTAACTAAATAATCCCTTTAACTCCTTCATGATCGGCCTTTTTCATATAGTCACATGGGCTAGGCTTCCCATCAATTTTTTACTCAAGGCATCTGCCACCACGTTCACCTTTTTGGGATGGTAGAGAATCTGGCAGTCATAGTCCTTCAATAGTTCAACCCATCTCCTTTGCCTCAGAGGTCTCTTTGGCTCAAGATGTACTAAAGACTCTTATGATCCATATAGATCTTGCACTTCATTCCATACAGATAGTGTCTCCAGCTCTTAAGACCGAATACTACAGCGCCAATTCTAAGTTGTAAGTAGCGTAATTCACTTCATGCTTCTTAAGTTGTAATGATGTATAGGCGATGAATTTACCATTTTGCATTAGGACATATCCAAGCCCTATCCTCAAGGCATCATAGTAAACTATGAACCCTTCTTCACCTTCGGGTAAAGCCAGAATTAGAGCTAATATCAAGCACTTCTTAATCTTTTGAAAGCTCTCCTCATAGGGCTCCTCTCAATTAAACTTAACTTGTTTTCTTGTCAACTTCGTCAATGGTGATGCTATCTTAGAGAAGTCCTGAACAAATCTATGATAATAGTCAGCCATACCTAAGAAACTCTAAACTTCAGAAACTATTATGGGTCATGGCCAATTGGCTACTGCTTTAACTTTCTTGGGATCAACTTGGATTCCTTCTTTACTTACTACATGCCTAAGAAAATTGATAGATTCCATCCAAAACTCATACTTAGACAACTTGGCATAGAGTTGGTGGTCTCATAATGTCTGTAACACGATCCTCAAATGCTCTCCATGCTCCTCTTTATTCTTTGAGTAAATTAGAATGTTGTCGATGAACACGATCACAAACTTGTCAAGAAATGGCTTGAATAGTTGATTCATCAAGTCTATAAAAGTAGCAGGGGCATTCATCAGACTGAATGGTATAACTGTGAACTCATAATGACTATATCTTGTAAGGAAGGCAATCTTGCAGATGTCTTCTCCATAGATCTTTAGTTGATGATAGCCGAACCTTAAGTCTATCTTGGAGAAGTAGCCAACTCCTTACAGCTGATTAAAAAGATCGTTAATCCTTAGTAAAGGATACTTGTTCTTCATAGTGACTTTATTGAGCTGGCAATAATCGATGCGCATATGGAATAATTCATCCTTCTTTTTCATGAATAGCACTAGTATGCCCCATGGCGAGCTACTCAGTCAGATGAAACCTTTGTTGAGTAGGTCATGCAATTGCGTCTTTAATTCTTTCAACTCCGCCAATGCCATACGATATAGTGGTATCGATATAAGCTGCATGCCTGATAACAGTTCAATATTAACTCGATCTTATGATCTGGTGGTATTCTAGGTAGATCTTCTAGAAAGATATCTATGAATTCATCTACCGCTGGTATGCCCTTGCCACGAACAATGACCTCCTTGTCGGTGTCAACTACGTGAGCTAAGCACGCTTGGCACCCTTTCCTTAACATCTTTCTCACTCCCAAACTTGATATCAAATTTGAAGGGTTCTTATTCCTATCTCTTTGATACTTAAACCCCTCCCTATCCTTAGTTCAAAACTCTACAAGGTTCTCTCTATAGTCAATATGAGCTCCATGCTCATATAACCAATCCATTCTTAAGAGTACGTCAAATTCTAGTACATCAAGTACTAATAACTCCATAAAAAGTTTTTGTCCATCAATGTTTACCTTACAATCCTTAAACACATACTTTACTTTCATCATTTCTCCCAAAGGAGTCGGCACTACTAAGGTTTCATTAATTAATTCCTTATCTCTACTCAAACTTTTAACAAAACACGAAGACATAAATAAGTGCATAGCACCAGAATCTATCAAGCATCTTACACTAGAAGTTTGAATGGGAATTCTATCTTCTTCTTTTAAATCACACTAGATTAATATTCTTCCTTTGACTATACTTGATATTTACATAAGTGACAGAGAAATCCCTACCTTTCTTATTGTTCTAGTTTATATGGTAGCATCTAAACCACAAATTTCTTAATATAATTCACTTACTTCATACCATATACTTATGTATATATAATGTAACTAATTTATTTCATTCTCATACTAATGATTACTAAATATCATTTCTCTTCTTATGGCATCAATCACAATTATCATTTAATAATTCCACATAAATCACATATCAAACCATTGTAGCATGTAAGCATTTCATACAGCATAACATTATACATATCAATCATTAATCTAAGTTGGATCAAAACTTAGTCAACTTCTCTTTCTAATCCACTTAACCCCACTATCAAATTATCATACTTAGCATGTATCTAACATAAGCACAAATCATATAGTATCATATGACAGGGCACATATTACATAGCACATATCACATATCATGGTATGCATCATGTATCATAATCATGTAACATATAACTTATAGCATAATGGACTCTCCTATCATATATAAAAGTCAATCATCTTATAGGCAATGAAGGAAATTAAATCCAACCAAAGTAGCTAAGTAGTCACATAATATCATTCATATCATATAAGTCCTATGCCATTAGGCTAATAGTTACCAATTACTAGCTCGAGTCTCCCATTTGTTCATCAACTCTAGCCTTAATATGTTCCATGTCCTCTCTCAAAGCATGCACTAGGGACCTAAGACATTCATTTTCTTTCATTAGGTTCAAGCAGTCTCTTTTAAACCTCTAAATCCAGTCATAACCTAGACACTCAATGGGGTCATTCATATTAGGAGTCTTCTCTTTCTTTAGGTGGATCACAGGCATAACCTTCTTGAACATCTCTTGCCAGGTTCTCTTGCACGTCATGTGAGGTGCTCTAAGTTAAGGTCCTCTAGCAAAGGTACTCTTCTTGGTCATTTGATAAAAAAATTGTAAGGCACACAAATAATAACAAAGAGCACTATAGCTTATTAGGATTTCACAGAACTATACTAGCGATAGACTGAAAGTGACATGACAGGAAAATTCCTATGCTCTAGGACTACACTTAATTAACCTAATATACAGATAAGTCTAAACAAGACTTAAAAACTATGGCTTTGATACCAACTTTGTCACATCCCAATTTTAGAGATATGATGGTCCTAGAACATAGGGAGACATAAGATCACCCACGCCACAGGACCCACTCATATACATAAAATAACATTGCTTAGGATCATACTAAACCTCATGCATTAACACAATTGAACCATTTATAAGAAAAATCTTAAGTTATGGAAGAATAATTAAAATATACTTAAAGCACAATCCCAAAATAAAAGAACATTTTAAAGGCTCCAAAATAAATCATCAAATATAATGTTCCAAAATAAGACTCTCAGAGCAACTAAGAGCCTCTATATATCATAGTATAATAAAAGACTTGGACAAGAAAATCTCCCAAGTAGAGTAGGTTACTTGAGCTAACACCTAGCCTCCTTAAATTGCTCAACTGGAACCACACAAGGCAAACGGGTGAGATAGATGATCTCAATGAGTAAACAATACAACTTGAACAATAACACATATCCCTTTAAGGGTTCATAATTCATGAATTCATAGTTTGCAATTTAGCAAGGTTCGTAGAAATCAACTTATAAACTTATAACTTATAGAGTTGACAGCCATTGGCTCATTCATTAAAGGTAGAGGTGGCATCATATAAAATTCCAACTCCTAACTTATAACTTGTAAGAAGTCATGAAACTGATTACGCTCCATGGTTAGAACTGCCCCTTCTAGCTAAAGTAGATACACTACCCCTATCCATTGGGTTAAAACCATGCGCACATGTACTGATGATTACCCGCATCGGCATGAGGATTTCTGCATAAAGGGTTCATAGATACTATAGCTAGAGCTAATGGCAATCACTTATAACAATAGCATTAGAGAATGTAATCACATGTAACATAATAGCAATAATAGTTTAGCTTATTGAACAAAAGATAAATAACAGTGTAGTTCTAGAAAGAAAGTAAGGTAAGGCAACAATTACAAAGCTTCTTTCTTATCATTAAATGAACATTTATAGTTTCGAACCAATTGTCCTTTGGCAATCAAAGCTTAACAAAGAATTCATATAATTTATAATTTAGGATAGAAGGGAACTTGGGTTTCAAGAATCTCAATGGTTCACATAACTTGATAACTTGTACTTGTAACTTGAATATAATGTTTACTCACCTTGTGATTCCTTTGCTCCCAGTACTTATAGCCCTTTGAACTTTTATTACTCCTTAAGCTCTAATATACATTATAATTCAATATCTATCATTTGCTTAATCATCATGCTATCCTATCCCATAACTATCCTATGCACATCTATCATTCACATATACTTGGAGTGCACTCATCACTTGCACATAGAAGTGCACTCATCACTTACACATAATATGTTGACTTTTAAAGTCTTGCACACTTAGCCTTTATAGGCTCACATGAAATCACGTTATAACTCATATTATGACTTTTCTAAAGTCAAACACAATATAGTATGATCTTAATATCAATTCAATTTAACATTCAACTTAGTACACTTAACACTTTCCATATATATCAACTTAACAAGTAACCCTAAAGAGTCATGCTTATCTCTTTTGACCAAATTATACCATCCATCTCATAGTCAATTTAAGATCATTAATTCACTATTAACACATCATAAGACCTATTTCACTTGTCACTTAATCATATACACATATTAATCATCACATAGTAATAGGGCTGGTAAACCCTAAATAGGCTGAACCTCTCTAGACTTTGTCTAGAGTTATCCCTTCAACCAATGTGCAATTAATTCATTTATCATTCATATATACATATCAAAAATCATTAAAATATGTCATAAAAAAAATTATAGACATTGGAATCAAAATTCCTCTATAGGCCGAATCATATAATCAAGTTAAACATAGATTTTTCCTACTTTTTGCACTTTTCGTTCATTACAATAATATGTGAAAACATAATTTAAATCGATGTTTTTTATGTAAACATGTCAAAAATCAATTTAGAATGCTTTAATATACCAATTAGCACTTCCTTGTAGTTTTTATACATGAAAATTCTAACTCTTGTGTTTTAGGATGAAAACCATAAATTTTCTTATTTTCTATACTTACCGATCATTATTGTAATATATAGAAATATGATTTAAATCAATATTTTCCATCTAAATACAAAAAAAAAATCAATTTAGAACACATTCAAACACAATTCAGCAGCCCCCTAGAATAATTGCATGAAAATTTCAATTTTAAGTTTTAGGGTTTACCCTTGGAAGATTTGCAAACAAAGAGTTGTGTTTTCGATTGAAAATCAATTTGTCCTTCAAAATAATCACCTAGGCCTAATTTAACAAAAATAAAAATAGTAAATACATAGCCCAAAATAGTTTTCTCATGATTAGTTTCATAAAAATCAAATAGTAGATTGAAAGAAAAGAAAAACTTACGAAAACGATTACGAAATCTCAAGGTTTGAAGGCATCTTGTGAATTTCTGTTGAGAGAATATTTCTGAGAGAGCTTTTCTATAAAAATTCTAAAGAATAACATAATGGTGGCTGTCTCCTTAGGGATAAATTTTAGCTTATACATTTAGGGTTTTGGCAAAATTACAAGTTTGCTATTAATGAGCGAGGTTAGGAGTGTTTTGGTGTATTGGGCTTTTGGAAAATTGGGCATTTTACTTAAATTATAGGCTGATTATTGGAAATTAAAAATAAAATATTTTTCTTAAATTATAGGCTGATTATTGGTAATTAAAAATAAAATATTTTTCTTATTATTTTCGCTAAAATTTTCCCCAAAATATTTATTTAAAAATATTTTAAAATACTTATAAAAATTATTTTATGCTTAAAAATCGCTTTGTGTATGAAAATTCACTTTATATGGAATAAATCATTTTATGCTTATGCACTTCATATAAATCACTTATTTTACCATAATAATTCACATTATGCATATTAGAACTAATATAACATGCCATATACTCATCAATCACATGACACATGAATTTTCATAAAAGCACTCACTTAGTCATAATAGCTCTAAATTCAAGTAAGTTGTCACACAACTCCTAGGGTAGGTGTGAGTCGTTACATTCTCATTTAAAAAAACCTTTCCTCCATCACTTACTTGTCTCTATAAGTTTCTTCCACTTACTTTCATATAGTCTTATCCTTATCAATGAAGGCTTTTATCCAAATTATTTAATTCATTACATTACATTCTCCTCAAACTCTTAATCTCCTTTACCCTATGATCTCCTATGTTTTCCATCTTACTACTTACTATTCTAATTTAGGCTTACTTGACTTAGTTACATTCAAGGTTTTTCATTCCTTATAGCATCCATTCTAGCTTATTAAGCACTATCTCATCATTAATTTATTCTTGTCATAAAGTACTTCACTTGAACTAAGTTTGTCTAATTAGTTATCTTCATAAGTTTCTATTGTGTCATACCTTTCACTCCTTTAGTTCCTTCAATTTTATTTTTATTGCCTTTATTATTCCCTCATACACTCATTAGTTTACTGTTCTTACTTTACTTGATCACATTAAATTTTTTTTTTCTAATTAATGTATAATTCTTCAAATCCAAGTCCATCTTATTTAGCAAATATTTATCTCATCATTAATTTGTTCTCATTATAGGGTATTTCATCTCGAATCAATCCATCTAATTTATTTTCACTGATTGGTTCTTAGCTCATAAATACTCCTTTAGGTCAAACTTTCCTTTATTCATTACTTTCTTTCTTAAGACACCTTCGTATAATAGGCCATTTCACATGCCTCTCTTTGTAATTATTCAAAACCAAATCTTATGAGATATTGTTCATTTTTTGCCACTCATTGGCCTCATAATTTTGTCCTCTTAGTGTATTCGAAGACTTCCCAGGAGATCACCAATCCTAAAATTTTCTTGAATCCAACACATTGAACTTTGGAATTCCCCTAACTCTATAGCCCATCACACAAAAATATGCCTTTCTAGAAAGGTCATATCAACGTACACACAATTTATTGCTTCATTCTTTAGAAACAAAGTGGTTCTCTTTCTAGAACACATGTAGATTAACATCCTTCTTTAGACTACTTAATACTTATTTAGATAGCAAAAGGAATTATTGCCTTCCTTAGACTAGTAGAGCTCCAAGGGGTATATGATAGACAACATTCATTGCTCTTTTAACTAAAATACACCGCTCGTTCATCTATATTTATGCAATCTTTATCATATTGTTTTCATCCTTCTCGATTAATTTCACTTTCTTCTCAATTCGAAGATCAACCATTGAGACTTGACAATACTTTGCAAGAATCATATGTTGATGCAACACATAAATTGGCACTAGTTTGATACTTATATTATTATTGTACAATTTTCCTTAGGATATCTCTTAGGCTAAATGGCACACAACTCTAGCATATGCAAAAATTGACACATCTAGGTCACTATTCACATCATATAAACTTTTCACTAACAATATAGTTTCTAATTCTTTCTTAGCTCTTAGCAAAGGGATTTTAAATATATTCCAATATGCTTGAAGGTTTATCATGACTTCATCATTATTCACACTAGATAGATATTTTTTTTTCTTTCAAAATAATGGTTGCACTAATTCATGTCAATATTTGCCAATTCATAAGAATCATATCTACATTAAAACATATACATGTATGTATATTCATAGGTTCCTACACATATACAATCATTTCCTCTTTTACACATTTTATTTTTATCAGCTCTTTTCCATAGCATATAATTTGATCATATATATCATTCATATCACATTACTTTTGCACATAGCATTTAGCACATATGATCTTTTTTTTTTTTTTTTTTTTACACTTGCAATTGTCCATGTTGGCACATACTTTCACATATCATTTTTTTTTCCACAATCATTATGGATATGTCATATATATAACTAAAGAGTTAAACTTTTATGGGTAGCTTGGATGATGAGAAAAAGTTCCTATGCTCTATAATTTTTCCTAGGCATTATGACTTGCACAACTTATTAAAGTCTAATTAGACTTAAACCTTTGTTATGATACCAACTCAGTCATGACCCAAATCTTAGGTTGTGATGGTCCTAGAGCATAAGGAGACTTAAAGTTACCAAAACCCATAAAACCCCATAGAACTTATTATTAACTATCATTGATCATGTTGAACCTTATTCCAAGATCATAACCTAGATTACTTTAGCATTTCACCATTATCTTTCATATAATATTTTTGTTTCCTTATGTATTTAGCTTTCCATTTTTAATAATATTATCATCATTCATATAGCAAATATCAGTATGCCACTCAATTTTACTAAATACTTTATAGTCTGTAACATTATAATAGCCTTTAATATTATAATACCAAATTATTCAAGGGCCATAAAGCTCTATATTATAGACCTTTAATTATATGACCATCATGAAGTCAAAATATTGAGATTTTGAAATAGAAGAGTAACCCCTAGTGGAAGAACAGAAGTTAGAATTTACCTTGCTAGCCCGTCTACTTAACCTGAAAAATGTTAACCACTAAAGAATGAGACTAGCCTAATGAATATATAATAATACAATATAAGGTGAGTAAATAGGTCATTATCAGGGTAGGCTCATTGTGACAATGGAGTAATATTAATCAAAATTGATATTATGAATCAATTTTCCATTTAAAATAGGAATAATAACTTTAGCAGAAATAATAAATTCTTGGAAGCAGTGTGCCTCCCACTTATGAATCAATAAGTCAGGTGAGAGATGGCTAGTGCTTTGCTCACTTCAACATATCACATCATGCAAGACTGAATAGGTCTTATAGCTAGGCATTCCCTCCTAGCAAGGGTTGGGTACTCTTGCCCTCCCTACAAGCTTATACCAAGTGTATAAGGTCCGATGTATTTTCCCACATCATAGGAAATTTCTACTTGACAATAGGTTTCAGTTAAAAGGGCACATATAAAATCCATAATAGGAATTTAATGGAAAATATAAAGGTATATGAATGGTTCTCATCAATAGTCACAATATGGAATTAATGTAATGATAACAGTATGTGCCTTAGGAGTGATATAATAGTTATTTAATAGTAGATGATAATTTCCAATGACATAAATAATATATTCATAATGTGAAAAGGATTTCATATTATTGAATATAGTCCTTAAGTATTTGTAAGAGGATTTATTCTTAAGTGTTGAGAATATGGGAGACAGATCGCTCTTGTACAAATATTTTAAATATGTTTGTGGTCATAAGATTAATGACTGGGCATCATTAATTATGGAAGACCATCACCTTTATTAGTTTTCTATAATCAGTATGTTACACATATGATTATAATGGTAGTGAATCTCATACTATTTGACATATGATGTCGATACAAACACATGGATATTCATAGAATGAATAATCAAACTGTGATATTAGATGATAATAATATGGGGTTTTACTATTTATCAATTATTTATCATCTAGGTCATAATAGTGCATATAATCCTTTGACTTAAGGGATACTATATCTCATAAATAGGTGGTTAAGATTTATTACTACTTATATAGACATACTATTCATGTGCGGATATATGGCATGCAATAGTTCTAATTTGTTATGTATGGAGGTAAGTGATCGCCAAGATAGAATTCATTAACTCGAATAAATAAGGTTAAGATCCTATACTATCTCGTTATTCTTAATAACTAAAATTTTTGGCTAGAATAATAAGATTCACTAGAAAGAGTTTCTAGTAGGAATATAGTCTCATCAAAAATTAGAACTGAGATAAAGACATAGAATTAAGGCACATTAGGGTTTAACATAAACCATTACCCTTGCCGAAATTGGGATCTTTAATGAAAGGATTCTAGTGCATGATAATTTATGATCAATGGTCCATGTGATGTTTAAAGTTATCAACTATAAACATTCATTTCTAATTAGGTAGTCAGGATATGGAATGCTAACTATCACTTACGATTTCACATGAGTAAAGAATGTTTTCTCACTCCCATTGCTAATTAGACATGAACCTAGAAAGTCACATGCCCAATAATGATCACCTTTTAAGTGTAAAAGGTTTACCATAATAATTAATTAAAGTGTTTAATTAATTGATTAGTGGTAAAATGATTAAACATGTAATTAAATATACAAGGACTCTAGCATGTCCTGATATTTAATCTAAAAAGGTTCCTATTCAACTAAATCTTAATTTGTGTATGATACAAATGAGAAGGATTACTAAATCAAAGACTTAATTTTTAAACTTAGTGAAAACCCTAAACACATGAGATGTGGCCTAAGCCCATAAGTGATATGGAAAAGAGGCAATTTAGGGGTTAGAGAAAATTCATTATTCATAAGCCCATGTGATGGATTTAGGAGTTAAAGAATTTTCTACCAAGGTTTAAATTATAATTACATCTTTTAGCTAATGGAAATGTCCATTTTACTCCTATAGGATAAAATAGTCATTTCACCATTTGAGCAAGCAAAGATCACCTTTGCCACTTCACCAAATCATTAGCTAAAAGGGCATTTAAGTCTTTGTGAAGACTTAAGGGTTAAGTCTTGAAGAAAAGAAGTATATATAAGTGTTTTGTTCATCTTTTCTTCACAAGAAGTGAACATATTTTTCTTGGAGCAATTAATTAGAGATTTGAGAGAGTTGAAAGAAAAAATGAAGGAAAAGTTTCTTCAATTTTTCTTTTGATCTTCAAATTATTTTCTTTGTTCTTTATGAAAGAATAATTGCTTGCAATTAAAAATGGGTTTAGTCTAAAACAAATCAAAAAGAAACCCTAAATTCCTAAAGGATTTTTGAGGGAGGTCTTGAATCAAAATTGGGCAACCCAAAGAGGGATTCAAGAATACCAAAAAAATCAAATGGAAACTTGAAAGTAAGCTAGGTGTGGATGATCTAGAGGCTGTACACTTAGGGAGTTCTTTGTTAAAGAAAGAAGGAACCTTTAAGAGGTAATAAGATTACTCTTCCTTCTTATTTACATGCATGTGTTTTACACACAAATTAATTGAATGCTTGAACGAATTTTCGACCAAAATGGGTGAAGTGAAATTTTAAAATGTTTGAAATTTCATCCCACCACCTTGCTTTTGTTGCATATTGCTCCACCATTCCCTTATGTAAATGGGCTCACAATGGCCAAATGCCACACAATAAAATTATTATATTCAATGGCTCAATAATCAATAAGGCAACTCATGTTCAATATCAAATTAAATTGCATTTCAATGGATAGTAGTTCAAACAATGGTTGCTCACAAGTATGACACAAATCATATCATATTATTAAGTACTCACCCTAAACTCTTTTGCCCCAATTAACATTTAACCTTAGTGCTAGTAGTGCTCCTCACACTCTTGGACAATGTCTTTGCCCTTGTATTTATATTATACAATTATGCATTTCAATTGCACATTAATCACTACCTAGGTATGTCAGTAATTTAAATCTAACTTAACGTTGTTAACACTTTCTTAACTTGTCTACAGTTATAGTAACTTATTAATTTAAGGTCATGACACATTAACAGTATCATGTACATACATATTACAAAATTTTAACATCTTTTTTGATCACTTCATCAAGTGGCCGAATACTCTACTATGGAATTTTAATTCTTTTCTTTTCAATTTCCACAATTTATCTTCAAATTATTCAACTACAACTGAACTTAGTGATTTCCCAATCTTCAATGGAATTAATCTCATCTTTAAACTCTAGGTTCTTAACATGCCATAATCTATCAAATTTGGAAAAATTACTTCCATCAATTACATTTCACAATTTACCTTTTTAATATTAAAATACACTATTTCTAAACTCAATTTGCCAATCAATTGCATAATTTCAATCTTACACCTCAAAATCCCCAATTTGTCTCATAAAAACTAGAATTTGGGAAAAATCATCAATTCCTCATCCAATCTTCAAATTGACCATAGATTCATCAAATTAACACTTAGACAAACAATTCCCACTAAACAATTACAATTAAATCATTTTAATTTATGAAATCCTAATTTTTCAACTTAGGACAAATTTGGGCAAAACTTATATTTTCTTGTCTAATTCTCAATTTGACCTTATGTAATTGACATGATAGAAAGCCCATATAATCAAACATCAAAAACAAGCATTAGAACACAAAGTCCCCTTTTTAACTTGGTTTATGCCTTCAATCAAGTTTTGAAATAAGTCTTAATAATTCAATTTGAAACTTCAAAACCACTTTTCTCTATCCTAAATAACATTAGATACCATCAAATAAATTTTAGAACAATTTCCTACGCTAATTCAAAGAGAGGCCAAACCCCCCCTTTTTGTGCACTTAGGTGAGTTTCATGCTTCCTTTGCTTATTTTCACTGGCTAAACCTTATGCTTTCATGCTTGAATCCCCTATTTAATCAAAGAACATTAAAAATAAACATTTTTAGTTTTAGTTCTGTATAGCCGATTCATATGGATGGATGAAATGAAGAAAATTTGCAACTAAATCATTATGCTTAGAACATATAAAGAAAGAGATGGGCATGTTTCATACATTGGAAAGCCTTACTTTGGTGTTTTTAGGTGATGGAAATGTTCTTTTTCCTTTGTTAAGAGTTATGCTTTTGGTCAGTTTGCACAATATGGTGAGAAATGAGCATCTTTTGCATTTATATCTGAAAGAATGGATGGTGGTGATCTAATCACACCATTTCAATGGCTAAGATTTCTTCAAGATGGATGTTTATGATTTAATCAATAGATGACTAGAATCTCATCTAGATGGGTGATAATCATCATATGGTGTGGTGAAAGTAAAAATTTATCTAGACTAATTGTAGGAAAAGGTGAGATTTCATCTTGGTTAAGGATTTGACTTAGTCAAATTTAGTGGCTAATTCACCCACTCATAATTTTAGGTCTAGTTAACTAGTTTTAACCCTAGTAAGGTTTATGTTTTCACATCACAAGGGATTTTTACTTAACAATAGGTACCAATAAAAGGGCACATATAAAATCCATAATAGGAATTCAATGGAAAATATAACGGTATATGAATGGTTCTCATCATTGGTCACAATATAGAATCAATGTAAATGGGCTCATAATGCTTGAATGCCATATAATAAAATTATTATATTCAATGGCTCAATAATCAATAGGGCAACTCATGTTCAATATCAAATTAAGGTGCATTTTAATATATGTAGTTCAAACAATGGTTGCTCACAAGTATGGCACAAATCATATCATATTATTAAGTACTCACATTGAACTCCTTTGCTCCAAGTAATGTTTAACCTTGGTGCTAGTAGTGCTTCCCACACTATTTGATAGTGTCCCTACCTTTATCTTTAGATTCTACAATTATGCATTTCAATTACACATTAATCACTATCTTGTTATGTCATTAGTTTAAATCTAACTTAACTTTGTTAACACTTTCTTAACTTGTCTTTTATTGTATCTAAGGTTAAGACACACTAATAATATCATGTACATACATATTACAAATTTTTAACATCTTTATTGGTCACTTCATCAAGTGGCTGAATACTTTACTATGGAATTTTGATTCTTTTCTTTTGAATTTCCACAATTTATCTTCACATTATTCAACTACAATCAAATCTACTAATTTCCCAATCTTTTATGGAATTAAAGTCATTTTTAAACTCTAGGTTCCTAACATAATATAATCCATTAAATTTGGAAAAATTACTTTTATCAGTTGCATTTAACAATTGACCTCATTAATATTGAAATACACCATTTCTAAACTCAATTTACCAATTAATTGCATAATTTCAAGTTTACATCTCAAAATCTCCAATTTGTCTCATAAACCCTATAATTTGGGGAAATCATCAATTCATGATCCAATCTTCAAATTGATCATAGATTTATCAAATTAACACTTAGACAATCAATTCCCATCAAACAATTGCAATTAAATCATTTTAGTTTATGAAACCCTAATTTTTCCAACTTAAAGCAAATTTAGGGAAAACCTATAATTTCTTATATAGTTCTCAAATTGCCCTTTGAATCATGTAATTAACATGATAAAAGCCCATATTATCAATTAAACATTAAAAACAAGCATTAGAACACGAAGTCTCCTTTTAAACTTGGTTTATGCCTTGAAATTTCAAGTATTGAAATAAGCCTCCAAAATTTAATTTGAAACTTCCAAACCACTTTTCTCCATCCCAAATAATCTTAAATACCATCAAATAAATTTTAGAACAATTTCCTATGCTAATTCAAGAGAGGCTGAACCCCTTCTTTTGTGCACTTGGGTGAGTTTCATACTTCCTTCGCTTATTTTCACTTGCAAAGCCTAAGTTTTCATGTTCAAATCCCCTATTTAATTAAGGAACATATGAAATAAATATTTCTTAGTTTTATTCCCCTTTGGCCAATTCATATGGATGGAGGAAATGAAGAAAATTTCCAACTAAATCACTAATCCTATGCTTAGAACACATAAAGAAAAAGATGAGCATGTTTTCTTATCTTGGAAAGCCTTGAATTAAGTTTGTATGGATGGGGCTGAATTTGGGAGTTTTTTCTCTTAGGATTATGTTTTTATGTTAGGTCTCACGAAATGGAAAGATATGCTCATCATATTACTGATATATGGAGGATGGATTGTGATGATTTAATCACTTTACATCAATGGCTATAATTTCATCAAGATGGAGGGTTATGATCTTGTTTTAATGGATAGTCATGATCCTATCTAAATTATGATGAAAAAGGTGTGTAAGTCACAAATTTTGACTAACCATAGTTTTTTTGATAGGTGAGAATGGCTAGGTCAAATATGATGTGCTTGGAGTCAAAAGTGGTGGCTTTAATCAAACTTTTTGGCTATTCACCCTTTTCACCATAATTAACCCTACGTAAATACTTTTAAATCATGATAGCTTTTATTTTCACCCCTAATGGGCCTTGATGGGATGACCATGCATGGGCTTGCGTCTTGGAATCCAAAAGCCCATTAACAAGCATATATATGCATATTTCATACTTAGAATTTTTCCTTGTAACATTCTTTCTTTCTTTTTACTTTAGCATTCTAATTTCTATTCCCTAACACCTTTATGAACTCTATTTATTTTCATATAAACTCTATTTAATTCACTAATACATATATACCCATGTTAAAGTTGTAAATTACGCAAACAATTCACTTGGTATTAAAAAGTTTCTTTCAAATCCATCTTCATTTCACTACTATAATACTTATTGGAATTATATATTACGGCATCATTATGATTACAATGAGCTATGGAACCCTTGGGTATTAAATTTGGATTTTGGATATGTAACCCTAAATATCTATATTTTAGAGCTCCATGGTAGTTGATGGTTAGTATTAATATGTTACTGGATTTAATATATTGGGAATTGCATTATAATTATTATTATGTTTCAACACTTAGGTGATGCATGTGTGAAAAATGATATGAGGTATAAACTAAGAAGTTAAAATACAATAATTATGAGATGGTAATAATGAGCAATTGCAATGAGTAAGGTAAACAGGTTCTAATCTTAGGATAAGTTTCAATACTGTAAATGATAAATAATAATAAATTAAATGGGGCTCTATGAGTGTTGGTAACTTTACATCTCCCTATGCCCTAGGACTATCAAAGTCTAAAATTAGGTTGTGACTATACATGTAAAGCAAAAATCCTCGTCTGATATGGGGTAATACATTAATTATGTGCATATGGCATGCCTGTGAGTAGAGCGAGCATACCTAACCCTTGCTAAGAAGGGTAATCCTAGCTATAAGATCTGATTAATTTTAGATATACTATTAATGAATGAACAAGACTTAGGCCACCCTTCTGATTTTACATATGAAAGACATCATGTCTCCAGTTTTCTAATTTCTACTAAATTAAGAATGTACCTATATATTGTATATTTTATCTGCTTAAATGGTTTTATTTTTTTTTTAAATCCTAAATTGCTTATTGAATCCTACATTGTATAGCAAACTGTATATTTCTAAATATTCACCTATACTTTATTTTTAGTTAATGTGTACTCAATGAGATTTTCTCACACCTTTATAGTATATTTTTTTCAAGTAGTAGAAGACTTGGTAATGGTACATTAAGCATTCTCCTTCCATTCAGACTTGCCAATTTACTGTATGAAAGATTTCTTTAAATTTTTATAGGGTTATGCATATCTATAATACCAAGTATTTCATAGCTCATTTTAGTTACTAATGATGCAAAAGGACTAGATCTTTGAATGTTAGCATAGTATATAAATGAAAGGAAATCAGTTAGGAACCTTGTGACACAATTTGAAGTGTTTGCTTAGTATATGATCTTATTATGACTAATTATGCTCTAATGAATTGAATAAAGTTCATATGGTAGCTAGTGACATGTATAAAGAAGTTAAGGAACATAAATTTGAAAGTTATAGTGAAAGGAAACAAAAGAATTTAAAAAGAAAACTTCTAAGTATGTTAATGGGCTTATGGGCTTGTTAATGGGCCTTGAAATAACAAAGGCCCAAGCCTAATAGAAGGAGGCTAGCCCATTGGGCCTAAAATCAAAACTTGTGAGCTAAAAATATTTTGCCCATGACAATAAAAATATGTTGTAGAGAGAGAGTCAGAAAATTTGACCAAGCTAGCCACCAAAAATTGACCAAGTCAAAATCCTAAACGAAGTTGAACTCTCATCCTCTCTACATATGAGTCTAGGTTCACTTTGAGCACTCCAATACTACATGATGAACATCACCATCGTAGAGAGAATCTTAGCCATCCAACTTGATCAAATCTTAGCAATTCATTAAGATTAAATCCTAACAATTGCATTTAGCTTGATCAAATCCTCACTATCTAACTTATCATATATATAAGCAAAATTATGTTATGAAACAACATTTAGCCTATCTCTACACCAAAATTTCATAATAAGAAAAGAGATTCTCTCTGCACCAATTGCAACAAGAACTTTAACAAATCAAAGCTAACTAAGGTGAAAAATTTTGTTCATCTTCTCTTTTCTATGTTCTAAGGTTCATTTTAGTATTTTGGTTGCATAAAATCTCTTCTGCACCATATGAAAAGTTTGACCAACCTAGGGATAAGCATACATAAGATGTAGTTTTGGTTGATTTTAGATGGAGTATGAAGATTTTGCTAGAGAATTAAAGGACTACTGAGAAGGTAGGAAAAGAAAACATGAAAATGCCTAAGTATCACTAAAGAGAGAATTCAG
Source organism: Reutealis trisperma (assembly GCA_947687605.1). NCBI lineage: Eukaryota > Viridiplantae > Streptophyta > Magnoliopsida > Malpighiales > Euphorbiaceae > Reutealis > Reutealis trisperma. Next base: position 78,678 of record CANTUT010000037.1, on the reverse strand, counting down.
CCAACATTAGTGAATGATCAAGGACATGCTCTAAATTCCAATTGAATACATCAATGGTTATTTTAGATGAAGAAAAATGATTTAGAAGTGTTAGAATGAATTTTAAGAATTTGATTCGAGACTTGGAAATCTTAGAGACATAAACATAGTTAAAAGAGGAACTTGGTGTTCTAATACTAGATTGTAATAATTAAGTGATCATATATGCCATAAGCTATGTTAATTTCATATTTCTACAAATAATTTGATGATTTGATTAGGAATTATGAGTTTTCCCCAAATTTAACATAAGTGGGACAAGTTAGGGTTCATATGAATAAGAGTGAATTAACTCAAATTAATTAGTTGAAATTGATTGCCTAGGTGTTAATTTGATCAATCTATGGTTAATTTGAGGTTTGAAAGTGAAATTGATAGTTTTCCCCAAATTCTAGGGTTTAATGAAATAATTTGGGAATTTTGAGATTTAGACTTAGAATCATGAAATTTAATAAGGAATTTAGCTTGGAAATGCTTAGAAATAAGAATAAGTATGTGTATGACACAATTATACATTTTTATTATAAATTGAAGTAATAGAATAAGTATAAGGTATAATTAATAACACCAATAGTTACTAATTGTTATGTAATTGAAATATTATGAGTGTAGAACTTTAAGGCAAGGGCAAGGAAATTGCTCAAGATCGTGAAGGACATTAAACTAATCAAAGAATGAACAAACAATAGAAGCAAAGGAGTTAAGGTGAGTACTTAATAATATGATGTAATTATGACTTATTGCTTGCCATTGCTTAAATTACCTTCCCTTGACATGTACTTGAAATGACATTTGATATGTGGTTGCCTATTGATTGTTGAGCCTTTGGAAATCCATATCTTTCTTATATGATATTTTACCATGATGAACCTCTTACCTTGGTCCTATGTTGTGCTCAATGATGAGAATGATTAATATGCCAAACTATTTTCCATTGAATTCCTATAGTAGACCTTGGATATGTCTTTCGTTGATACCCATGAATAAGCAAAAATCCTCTCTAGTGTGAGGAAATACATAAGACCATGTGTATTTGGTATAAGCCCGTAGGTAGGGTAAGAGTACCCAACCTCTACTAGGGGGAACGCCTAATCGCAAGACCTAATCAATTTTGCATAATGTGATACATGTGAGTGAGCAAGTGTAACAACCCACATCTACCCTAGGAGTTTTAGTGACAAATTATTTGAATTTAGGGTTATTGTGACAAATTGTGTAAATATGTGAAAATTTGTGTGTGACATGATTTATGAGTTTGGGGCATGTTAAATTAATTTTACTATGCCTAATATGAATTATTATTGTGAAATAGTTGATTTAAGTAGAATGCATTAACATGAAATAATTTATTTTTTGTAAAATGAATTTTCATGTACAAAGGCGATTTTTAAGCATAAAATAATTTTATGATTATTTTTAAATTATTTTTAAATAAATGTTTTGGGGAGAATTTTATAGAAAATAATAAGAAAAATATTTTATTTTTAATTACCTATAATCAGCCCTAAATTAATTAAAAAGCCCAAATACCTAAAAGCCCACAACACCAAAACACTCCTAACCTAGCTCATTAAGGGTAAACTTAGAAATTGCACCCCAAACCCTAATATATAATGTAAAATTCAGCCAGCCATTCATTCTAGCAGCCACCATTTATTTCATGATTTTGGCAGAAAAATTCTCTCAAAAATAATCTCTCTATCCAAATTCACAAAATACTTTCAAACTTTGCGATTTCGCGACCATTTCAGAAGTTTTTCCTTTCCTTTCAATTTGCTATTTGATTTTTATGAAACTAATCTTGGGAAAATTATTTTAAACTAAATATTTACTAATTTTTACTAATAAAATTTGGACTAGGTGTTTTCTTGAGAGAAAAATTTATTTTTCTACCAAAAGCACCAACCTCTATATGCGATTTTTTCAAAGATGAATCCTGTAACATAAATTAGTCATAAACATCACTAATGGAGGGAAATTTGCACATTATTAGTTTCTAAACTGATTTTGATCTGTTTTAATGAAAAATATTAGATTAAATTATATTTCTGCATATTTCTGTAATGACCGAAAAGTTTCAGAAAACAAAGGAATTCAAGGTTTTTATGCTAGAACTTATAGGTTGGAAAATTCTATTATTAAATTAACATGAGGCTGCCAATTTGTGTGAGGAAGAATTCTAATAAGATATTTGTTTTGTTTAGATGAAAAATAATGATTTAAATCATGTGTTTGCATTTTGCTGTAATGAATGAAAAGCGTAAAAACTCATGATTTTCACCTAAGTCCTAAAACTTGGAAATTTTTTAATAAATATTATCTATGGCTGCCAAATCATGTATGAAGATGTTCTAAACTGATATTTGCTATGATTGAATGAAAAATAATGATTTAGACCACCTGTTTACATATTTTTGTAATGACCGAAAAATACCAAAAACAAGAAAAACTCATGGTTTTGTACCCTATAACCCAAAAATTGAATTTTCATGTATAAGCAATACTATGTGTGGCCGATTCATGTAAATTAAAATTCTAAAATGATTTTTGTTGTGTTTACATGAAAAATCTTGGTTTAAACCATGTTTTTACATATTACTAAAATAGACAGAAAGTGCAAAAAGAAAGAGAATTTAGTTTTTCCTTTTAGTGATGCATTCGGCCTACATTAATATTTTTGTCCCAATGTTTATAATTTTTATGTGATTAGTTTTGATGATTATTGACATGTATGTATGTATAAGAAATGATAAAATTGCATGTTAGTTGAAGGTATGACCCTAGACAAGCTTAAAGGCATTTTGGTATACTTAAGGTATCTTGATCTTATATTGTGATTAGAATGTAAATGTGATTGGGAAATATGGAACTAGATGTTATGATAACTTGATAATGAATACATGGTTTTGAGTTAATGAAGTGACAATTGAATAAAAGGATCATAAGAGTTAAGCATGACACTTGAAAGGTTAATTGTTAAGTTGACATGTATGAAAGTGTAAAAGTGTATTAAGATGATTGTTAAAGTAAATTGATATTTAGGTAATAATATTGTAATGACCTTATAAAGGTATTGACATGATTGTAATGTGTTTCATGTGAGCTTGTAAGGCCTAAGTATGGAAGACTTTTAAAGTCAACATATTATGTGCAAGTGATGAGTACATATATATGTGCAACTCTAAGTGTGTGTATGCTATATGTGCATGGGATAGTTATGGGATAGAAGCATCATGAGTAAATAAATACTAAGTATTAAATTAAATATTATGTTAGGGTTTGAGGAGCTTTAGAAGTGCAAAGGGGCTACGTATACTAGGAGCAAGGGAATCTCAAGGTGAGTAAACATTATGTTTCAAATTACAAGTGCAAGCTATTATGATATGTGTACCTTTGACATTCTTGAAACCCAAGTTCTTTCTATTCTAAAATTAAACTTTATGATTTCTTGGCAAAGCTGGGGTTGCCGAAGAACATTTGGTCCAAAACTATTTTGTTTATCCAATGAAAATTTCTTGTGATCATCACCCTAACATATATTCTTTCTGGAACTACATTATCATTGTATCTTTTGTTTGAAAGTTAAACCACTATTGTTATTGGGATATATGTTATTATTGCCTTATGTTATATTGTCATTTGTGATTACCATTAGCTTTAGCTATGGTACCTTTAACCCTTTATGCAAAAGTCCTCATATTGATGCGGGTAATCATTGGAAACTGTACATACAGTCTTAACCCAATGGATAAGTGTTGTGTATCCACCTCAGCTAGAAGGGGCGGTTCTAGCCATGGGGCCTGATCAGCTTCACGCCTTCTATGAGATAGGAGTTGGAATTTGGTATAAGGCCACCTCCCCTTTATGTGTTTGAGTGATAGAGCAATAGCCTTCACAGTATGTGTTATAAGTATGATTTCTGCGAACCTTCCTAAATTGCAAACTATGAATCATGAACTATAAGTTATGAGCTATGAGCCCTTTCTAAGGGATATTTGTTATTGTATAATCCCTATTGTTTACTCATTGAGATCATCTATCTCACCCCTTTTCCTTGTGTGGTTCCAGGTGAGCAAATGTGAGGAGGCAAGGTGATGGCTCAAGCATTCTACTCCACTTGGAAGATTCCTTGTCAAAGTCATTAATAATACCATGTTACGAAATGTTGTCGTTAGATGCTCCAGGAATATTGATTGATGCTTATTTTGAGATCTATTATTTTCCTTATGGATTTTAAGTGGAATGTTTAATTATAGTCTTCTGCAATTAAAGGTATTCATCTAAATGTTTTAAATGAGTTATTGTAAGAGGTTTGGTACAATCCTAAGCAGGATTTGTTATGTGTAAGTGGGTTTTATGAGCGTGGGTGACCTTATATCTCTCCATGTTCTAGGACCATCATATCTCTAAGGTTGGGATGTGACAGCAATGTTTGGACTGCCACTCTAATATTTATGTGTGGGAAGCTTTCCGTTTCCAAGACATTATTATTTCTGCTAAAATACATCCTAAAATTCAATATTGCCAATTTTGATTAACATCATTCTATTGCTACCTTGAATCAATCCAAGCGATGACCTCTTATATAGCCTTTATATTATGTTATATTATTATGTACTCACTAAGCTTGTCTCATTCCATAGTTGTTTAAAATTTTCTAGGTCAGGGTGATTTGTTAGCAAGGTAAATTTCTGAGCTACACTTCTCCGCTTATGACTTGCTAAAAGTGCTATGTTTTGGATTGTGTCACATCCCAATTTTCGATATATAATGGTCCTAGAACATGGAGAGACATAAAGTCACCCACACCCATAAAACCCACTTATACATATACAAATACTACATAGGGTCACACCAAAACCTCATACATTAACTTAAAAAAACTTTTATAAAGGAAAAACCATAAGTTGTAGAAGTTAAAATTTACTTTAATACAATCCATAGGAAAATAATAATAAGACTAAAAATAAAGTCACTAACATAATATTCCAAAATAAAGTTCCCATAATAATTCCCGAAGCATCTAAAAAGACTCTTCAAAGCACAGTATGCTAATAAACTTTGACAAGGAAATTCTGCAAGTGTAATAGATTGCTTGAGCCATCACCTTACCCCATCATAATGCACAGTTGGAATCTTGCCATTAATGAGCTTGGTTAGGAGTGTTTTGGTGTACTAGGCTTTTGGGAAATTAGGTCTTTTATTTAATTTATGGGTTGATTATAGGTAATTAAAAATAAAATATTTTTCTTATTATTTTCATTGAAATTCACCCCAAAATATTTATTTAAAAATATTTTTAAAATGCCGATAAAAATTATTTTATGCTTAAAAATCACTTTGTGCATGAAAATTCAATATATGTGTAATAAATTATTTTATGCTTATGCATTTCATATAAATCACTTATTTCACAATAATAATTCATACCATGCATATTAGAGCTAATCTAACATGCCACATACTCATTAATCATATAACACATGAATTTTCACAAAAGCACTCCCTTAGTCATAATAGTTCTAAATTCAAGCAATTGTCATGGAAACTCCTAGGGTGGGTGTGAGTTGTTACATTCTCCCCCTCTTAGAAGAAATTCATCCTCAAATTTAGATACTTCTATGCTCTTGAAAAGCTAAGGATGCTTTTGTTGCATCTCCACCTCCGCTTCCCAAGTATACTCGTCTATCCTATGATTTCGCAATTGAACCTTAATCATGGGTATCTCCTTATTCCTTGACCTTTTCACTTGTTGATCCACTATGGCTATTGGTAATTCCTTATAAGATAATTGCTCATCTATTGTGATGTCTAGAGGTGACAACACATGGGGTGAATCTGACATATATTTCTTTAACATCGAAATGTGGAAAACCAGGTGTATATGCACCATAGTTGGGGGTAGGGCAAGTCTATAAGATACTTCCCCAACCTTATCCAAGATTTTAAAAGGACCAACAAAGTGAGGTGATAGCTTTCCTCTCTTGTTGAATCTCATGACACCTTTCATTGGGGACACCTTCAAGAAGATGTGATCTCCCACGACAAAATGAACGTCCTTTCTCTTGGGGTCTGCATAACTCTTTTGTCGACTGAAGGCTGTCTTCAACCAATCCTAAATCAAAGGTACCTTCTCAATAGTCTCCTTAAGCAATTCTAGCATCTCCATATACTTGTCTCCAGGCTCAACGCAATAAACTAGAGAATGACATTTCTTTCCATACAATGCTTCATATGGTGCCATGCCAATAGACGAATGATAGCTATTATTGTAGGTAAACTCAATCAGGGGCATGTACTTATCCCAGCCACCACCAATGTCCAAAACACACATCCTTAGCATGTCCTCAAGTGTCTGAGTTGTCCTTTTAGACTGTCCATCTGTTTTAGGGTGAAACACAATACTGAAGTCTAATTGCATTCCTAATGCTTCTTGCAACTTTATCCAGAACCTCGAGGTGAATTGAGTGCCTCAATCCAAGATGATAGAAATTGGTACTTTGTGTAGTTTCATAATCTCATTAATGTATAGTTGTGCATATTGAGCTGCAGAATATATGGTCTTAACTTTCAGAAAATGAGTAGACTTTGTCAATCAATCCATTATGACCCATATAGAGTCATAACCTTTAGAGGTTCTAGGTAACCCAACTACGAAGTCCATCATGATGCGCTCCCATTTCCATTGAGGTAACTTAATCTCTTGTAGCAGTCCAGAGGGTCATTGATGCTTATACTTGACTTATTGGCAAGTCAGGCATGATGCCACAAACTTAGCCACATCCTTTTTTAGCCCAGGCCATCAATAATTAGTTCTGACATCGTGATACATCTTGGTAGTTCTAGGATGAGCATAGTAAGGTGTCCTATATACTTCCTTCAGTATCCTTTCCTTTAGTCCATTAACATTAGGCACACATACTTTTTTCCACACTTTAAAATCCCATCGACCACTTCGAATTCAGTGTTCTTTCCTTTCTCCATCTCATCCTTTATCCTAACCAAATGTGGATCCTTATCTTATGAAGCCTTTATCTCCTCCACTAGCTTTGACTTCACTTAAAAATGAGCCACTAAAGCTCATGATTCTCCAATCTCTAGCCTTAAGCCTAGACTAAACAATCCCTTTAACTCTTTCATGATTGGCCTCTTTTGCACGGTCACATGGACTAGGCTTCCCATAGATTTTTGACTCAAAGCGTCTGCCACCATGTTTGCCTTTCTAGGATGGTAGAGGATCTGGCAGTCATAGTCTTTCAATAGTTTGACCCATCTCCTCTGCCTCAAGTTGAGGTCTTTTTGGCTCAAGATGTACTATAGACTCTTATGATCCATATTGATCTCACACTTCATCCTATACATGTAGTGTCTCTAGATCTTAAAAGTGAACACTACTGCGATGAACTCTAAGTCATGAATAGGGTAATTTACTTCATGCTTCTTACATTGTCATGATGCATAGGTGATGACTTTACCATTTTGAATTAGGACGTATCTAAGCCCTATCCTCGAGGCATTGCAGTAAAGTATGAACCCTTCTTCACCTTCTAGTAAAGCCAGATCAGCGCTGATATCAAGCACTTCTTGAGCTTTTGAAAGGTTTCCTCATAGGAATCCTCCCAATTAAACTTAACTTGTTTTCTTGTCAACTTGGTCAATGGTGAAGCTATCTTAGAGAAGTCCTGTACAAATCTACAATAATAGCTGGCTATGCCCATGAAACTCCAAACTTCAAAAACTATTATGGGTTGTGGCCAATTAGCTACTGCTTCAACTTTCTTGGAATCAACTTGGATTCCTTCTTTACTTACCATATATCCAAGAAAATTGATAGACTTCATCCAAAATTCACACTTAGATAGCTTTGTGTAAAGCTGGTGATTGCGTAGTGTCTGCAGCACGATCCTTAGATGCTCTTTATGCTCTTCTTTACTCTTAGAGTAAAATAGGATGTCATCAATGAAAATGATCATAAACTTGTCAAAGAATGGCTTGAATACTTGATTCATCAAGTTCATGAAAGCAGCAGGAGCATTCATCAAACCGAATGGTAGAATTGTGAACTCATAATGATTATATCTTGTATGGAAGGCAGTCTTGCAGATGTCTTCCCTATGGATCTTTAGTTTATGATAGTTGGACCTCAAATCTATCTTGGAGAAGTAGCCAGCTCTTTGCAATTGATCAAAAAGATCATCTATCCTTGACAGAGGATACTTATTCTTCACGTTGACTTCATTGAGTTGGTGATAATTGATGTACATCCAGAATGAGCCATCCTTCTTCTTTATGAATAGCACTAGAGTGCCCCATGGTGAGCTACTCAGTTGGATAAAACCCTTATCAAGTAATTCATATAGTTGCATCTTGAATTCTTTCAACTCTACTAGTGTTATATGATATGGCGATATCGATATAGGTTGTGTGCCTTGTAGCAGCTCGATGTTGAACTCGATCTCATAATCCAGTGGTATCCTAGGTCGATCCTCTAGAAATACATCCATGAATTCATCCACTACTGGTATGCTTTTGCCTTACATAGTGGCCTCTTTGTTATTATTGACTACATGGGCTAGATATACTTGGCACCCTTTCATTAACATCCTTCTTGCTTCTAAGGCCAACATCAATTTTGAAGGGTTCTCATTCCTATCTCCTTGATACTTAAACTCCTATCCATCCTTAGTTTTAAACTCTACCAACTTTTCTCTACAGTTGATACGAGCTCTATGCTCATAAAGCCAGTCTATTCGTAAGATTACTTCAAATTTTGATAATTCTATAAGAAGTTTCTATCCATCAATGGCTACCTTACAGTCCTTAAACACATGTTTCACTTCCATCACCTCTCCCAAAGGGGTTGACACTACTAAGGGTTCAATCATTAATTCCTTATTTCTACTAAGACTCTTAGTAAAACATAGTGATACAAAAGAATGCATAGCACCAGAATTAATCAAGCATCTTGCATTAGAATTTTTTATGGGAATTAGCCCTAACAGGTCAAGTAGCTATGCGGACCTTCTTCTTGGAAGGCATTCTACTATAATGGTAAAGGAATTTAGTGCTAACTCCCTTCTAACCCATTTAACCCCATTATCATACAATCGCAGTTACCATGCATTTAACATAAGTACTTATCATATCATATCACATCTCAGATTACATATCGCATAGCATATATATCAGATAGCATATATCACATATCATGGCATGTATCATGTATCATAATCATGTATCATATAACTTATAGCATCATGAATTTCCCTATCATATATAACTCAATCATGTCATTGGCAATAAAAGAAATCATTCCATACTAAGTCGTTAAGCAGTCAAATAGTATTATTCGCATCATATAAATCTTATACCACCATGCCAATAGTTATCCACTACCAGTGCAAACCTCAACTATGCCCCTCATTAAGACGAATGTTAGGTAGCTTCTAGGGTCACTCAGGCATATAATCGATAAGAGGGCAATTGGCAAAAATGTGACCAAAACCATAACATTTATAGCAAAGTAAATCTTTGTCCAGTATGCAAACCGTCAAGGATAAAGTCTTAGATATTGAGTGACAAAAATCTCCAGGTGTGCTGTCATTTGATTAATACCTCTGGTCTTAAGCTGCTCCACATCCTCCCTTAAAGCATGAACCAAGAGCCTAAGACATCGGTTTTCTTCCATCAAATATGAGCAGTCGCTTTCCAATTTCTGAATCTTACCATAAACCCAGTCATAGTCCAAATGCACCTTGAGATCCTTTTCTTCAAGCCTCTTCTCTTCCTTACGGTGAATCATAAGCACGACTTTCTTGAACATCTCTCTCTATTTCTTTTTACATGCCATACACAACGATTTAGGTCATGGTTCTCTAGCAAGGGTAATCTTCTTAGTCATCTGGTAAAAGAATCATGAGGAATACAAATAATAAGAAAGAGTACAATAGCTCATTAGGATTTCACGAAACTATACTACCGATAGATTATAAGAGACATGTCAAAAAAATTCCTATGCTCTAGGATTATACTTAATCAACCCAATAAACAGACAAGTCTACACTAGACTTAAAAATTCCTATGCTTTGATACCAACTTTGTTACATCCCAATTTTAGAGATATGACGGTCCTAGAATATGGGAAGACATAAGATCACCTATGCTTGTAGAACCCACTCAAGCTTATAATAACTGTGCCTAGGATTTTACTAAAGTCTTATGCATTAACTTCATTATCTAATAATAAGGAAATTTTAACTAGTGGAAGCATAATTTAAAGAAAATACTTTTAAATACAATCCTTATTAAAAGAATATTTAAGACTCCAAATAAACTATCAAATAAATAATATTTTGAAAATAAAACTCCCAGTATAAGGACTCCTGGAGCATCTAGAGACTCATCATATTATGGTATAGTAATAATTATTGACAAGGAAATTCCCACGTGGAGTAGATTGCTTAAGCCATCACCTTTCCTTCTCATAACCACACAAGGAAAAGGGTCGAGATAGATGATCTGAATGAGTAAACAATATAGCTTATACAATAACACATATCCTTTAGAAAGGGCTCATAGCTTATAACTCATAGTTTAGGACTCATAATTCATGATTCATAGCTTATGGTTCAAAGTTTGCAATTTATCAAGGTTCACAAAAATCACAAATAGCATATTGAGAGTAAGGGCTTTTGCCATATTCACTCAAACACATAGAGGAGACGTGGCATCAAACCAAATTTCAACTCCAAACACGTACAAGAGCGTGAAACTAATTAGGCTCTATGGCTATAACCACCTCTTCTAGCTAAGGTGGATACATTACCCCTATCCATTGGGTTAAGATCATGTGCACAGGTTCTGATGATTACCCACATTGACATGAGGATTTCTGCATAAAAAGGGTTATAGGTACTATAGCTAGAGCTAATGGTAATCACTTATAAACATAGCATTGAAGAAATGTAATCACATGTGGCACAATAACAATAGATATTTAGCTTATCAAATAAAAGATAAATAATAGTGTAGTTCCAAAAAGAATATAAGTTAGGGTAATAATCACAAAGGTTTTTTATTATCATTGGATATTCAAAATGGTTTTGGACCAATTGTCTTTTAGCAACCCAAGCTTAATAAAGAAGTCATATAGTTGTAATTGAAAATAGAAAAAAACTTGGGTTTCAAGAATTTTAAAGGTTCACATATTAAGATAGCTTGTACTTGTAACAAGAACATAATGTTTACTCAGCTTATGGTTCCTTTGCTCCTTGAACTTCTAGCCCCTTGAACTTCTACTAATCCTTAAGCTCTAACATAATATTTAATTCAATCCTTAGCATTTGCTTAATCATCATGTTATCCTATCCCATAACTACCCCATGTACATATATTATTCACATATACTTGGAGTTGCACTTCGAAGTGCACTCATCACTTGCACATAATATGTTGACTTTTAAAGTCTTAGACACTTAGCCTTCATAGGCTCATACAAAATCACATTATAACTCATACTATGACTTTTCTAAAGTCAAACACAATATATCATGATCTTAATATCAATTCCATTTAACATTCAACTTAGTACACCTAAACACTTTATATATATATATATCAACTTAAAAAGTAACCTTGAAGAGCCATGCTAATATTATTGAACAAATCATACCATCTATCTCATAATCAATTTAAGATCATTAATTCACTATTAACTCATAATAAAAACTATTTCACTAGTCACTTAATCATATACACATATTAATCATACTATAGTAATAGGGTTAGTAAACCCTAGGTAGACCTAATTATCTCTAGGCTTGTCTAGAGTTAATCCTTCAACTTACATGCAATTAAATCATTTATCATACATATATACATCTCAAAAATCATTAAAATATATCATAAAAAAATTATAGACATTGGGATTAAAATCCCAATATAGGCCGAACACACCCATCAAGTAAAAACATGAATTTTCTCACTTTTTGCACTTTCTGTTCATTATAGTAATATACAAACACATGATTTAAAACTATATTTTTCATGTAAATATGACAAAAATTATTTTATAATATTAACATATATGAATCAGCACCTATATATATATATATATATATATATATATATATATATATATATATATATATATACATGAAAATTTTGCAACTTTAGGTTCTAGGATGAAAACCATGAATTTTCTTGCTTTTCGTACTTTTTTTATCATTACAGTAATATACAGAAATATGATTTAAATTAATATTTTTCATCTAAACACAACAAAAATCAATTTAAAATACAAAAACATATAATTCAGTAGCATCCCCCCCCCCTCTTGTATTTATGCATGAAAATTTCAACTTTGAGTTTTAGGGTTCAACTTTGGTGGATTTGGAAATAAAGAGTTGCGCTTTTGGTGGAAAATCAGTTTCTCCTTCAAAATAATTACCTAGGCCAAATTTAATTAACATAAAAATAGTAAATTAATACCCCAAAATAGTTTTCTCATGATTAGTTTCATAAAAATTAAATGGTAAATTGAAAGGAGAGAAAAACTTACAAAAACGGTCACAAAATCGCAAAGTCTGAAGGCACCTTGTGAATTTCGGTTAAGAGAATATTTTTGAGAGAATTTTTCTATAAAAATTATGAAGAATAATAGAATGATAGCTGTCTCCTTAGGACTGGCTGAATTTTAGCAAAATATATTTAGGGTTTTGGCAAAATTACAAGTTTGTCATTAATGAGCTAGGTTATGAGTGTTTTGGTGTAGTGGGCTTTTGGGAAATTGGGCCTTTTATTTAATCTATAAGCTGATTTTAGGTAACTAAAAATAAAATATTTTTCTTATTATTTTCATTGAAATTCCCCCCAAAATGTTTATTTAAAAATATTTTAAAAATGCTCATAAAAATTATTTTATGCTTAAAAATCACTTTGTGCATGAAAATTCAATTTATCTATAATAAATTATTTTATGCTTACACACTTCATATGAATCACTTATTTCACCATAATAATTCATAGTATGCATATTAGAGCTAATCTAACATGCTACATACTTATTAATCACATCACACATGAATTTTCACAAAAGCACTCACTTAATCATAATAGTTCTAAATTCAAGCAATTGTCATGAAAAATCCTAGGGTGGGTGTGGGCTGGTACATCCTCATTTTCACTCCTTACCAAAGAAAAGGGATGTTATTAGCGAGCTTTTGTGCAAAGGGAGATTCATACCAAAGGAAAAATTCTCAAGGTAATTTCTTACCAACTTGATGTCTTTCTTCACTTTGAATATTTATCTTGCACCTTTCTCTTGAGTACTTGGAAAATTCATCTTCTTTCTTCTCCTTAGTCATTCGACCAAGACATGGATAGTAGGGGAAAAGTTTTTTTTTTTTTTTTTTTATGCTTGCTAGAATGATGTTTTTTGCACAATGAAGTGATGATTTAATAATGTAAAATGAACTAAATGAAATAATTAGAACTAGTTTTTTAATATGGTGTTTTGGCGAAAAATATATCTTTAGAACCTAATGCATGTTCTATTATTTGAATGATAAATTGAGTTTAATAACATGTTAATTAAATAGCTTAAATGTCAATTTGAAGAGAAATTGAATGATAGCAGTATGTGCCCTAGGAGCCATATAATAGTTATGTAATAGTAGATAATAATTCCCAATGGCATAATAAATACATTCATAATGTGAAAAGGGTTTCATATTTTTGAATATAGTCCTTAAGTATTTGTAAAAGGATCTATTCTCAAGTGTTGAGAATATGGGAGATAGAATGCTCTTGTACAAATACTTTAAATATGTTTGTGGTCATAAGATTAGTGACTGAGCATCATTAATTCCAAAAGATCATCACCTATGTTTGTTTTCTATAATCAATATATGATATAGATGATTATAGAGGTAGTGAGTCTCATGATGCTTGACATATGATGTCGATACAAACACGTGGATATTCATATGATGAATAGTCAAACTATGACATTAGATCATAATATTATGGGATTTTACTACTTGTCAATTATTCATCATCTAGGTCAAAATAGTGCATACAATCCTTTGACTTGATGGATACTATATCTCATACATAGGTGGTTAGGATTTATTGCATTCATATATGGATATATGGCATATGATAGTTCTAATTTATTATGTATGGATGTAAGTGATCTCTAATATAGAATTCATTACCTTGAGTAAAAAAGGATATGATCCTATGTTATCTAGTTATTCTTAATAACTAAAGCTTCTGGCCAGGATAGTTAGATTCACTAGAAAGAATTTCTAGTAAGAATGTAATCTCATTAAGAATTAGAACCGAGATAAAGATATAGAATTGAGGCATATTAGGGTTTGATATTATCACATCCCAGTTTAGGAGACATGATGATCTTAGAACATGGGGAGACATAAGGTCATCTACGCCCGTAGAACCCACTCATGAACATATAAATACTGCTTAGGATCATACCAAACCTCATGCATTAACTTAATTAAACCTTTTAATAAGGAAAACCTTAAGTTGCGGAAGAATAGTAAAAATATACTTTAAATACAATCTATAAGACAAGAATATTTAAAGACTCCAAGTATCTTATCAAATGAATAATATCCTAAATAAAAATCTCTAACAAGGACTCTCGGAACATTTAAAAAAGGAAATCCCATAAGCGGAGTAGATTGCTTGAGCTATCACCTTGCCTCCTTATAATGTTCACTTGGAAACCAGACAAGAAAAGGGGTGAGATAAATGATCTCAGTGAGTAAACAATATGGCTTATATAATAACACATATCCCTTAGAAATGGCTCATAGCTCATAACTCATAGTTCATTATTCAAAATTTATGATTCATAGTTCATGATTCATAGTTTGTAATTTAGAAAGGTTCACAAAAATCACACTTACTACTTGTGAGTGAAGACTCTTGCTCAATTCACTCACGAGTGAAGACCCTACTCAATTCACTCAAATACACTGAGGAGAGGTGGCCTCAACCAAATTCCAACTCTTATCATAAAGAAGTGTAAAACTGATCAGGCCCCATGGCTAAAACCGCCCTTTCTAGCTAAGGTGGATACTATGCCCCTATCCATCGGGTTAAGACCATGTGCACAATTTCTAATGATTACCTATATCAGCACAAGGATTTCTGTATAAAAGGTTCATGGGTACCATAACTAGAGTTAATGGTAATCACTTATAACAATAGCACTTAAGAAAGCAATAACATGTAGCACATTAGCAATAGTAGTTTAACTTATTAAATAAAAGATAAATAATAGTGTGGTTCCAGAAAGAATATTAGGTAAGGCAACAATCACAAAGGTTCTTTCTTATCATAGAATAATCAAAATGGCTTCAGACCAATTGTCTTTTAGCAACCCAAGCTTAACTAAGAAGTCATATAGTTATAATAGAGAATAGAAAGGTACTTGGGTTTCAAGAATCTCAAAGGTTTACATAACATGATAGCTTATACTTGTAATATGAACATAATGTTTACTCACCTTGTGGTTCCTTAGCTCCTAATTGCTATGGCCCTTGAACTTCTAATATTCCTCAAGCTCTAACATGCATTTTTGACCTAAGTTATTTTAAAACTTGGCCAATCTTTATTTTGATCTTGTCAATCAAATTGAAAGCTATCTAATGATTATTTAAGTGTATATTTTATAGATTAGAACATGTTTGATAGATTGGATTTCAAAGGAACTCAAAATCTCCCAAAGTATATAAGTTGGCTTATAAGTCATGCCCAAGACAGCATAGTCAAAACTGCGACCATGACTTTGTAACCAAGATAATCATAAGGCAAATTGTTCAATTTTCAGCTTCGAGATATAAAGTGAATTGCGACCTCAGTCGTGACAGCAACCAAGGGTGCAATCCTTGATTTGCGACCGCAAATTGGAAGTCGCTACCACAAATTTCATACAAAAATCTAAGATTATAATGGATAGTTGAAGAACTAATGAGAAGATGCCAAGTGTTATCTAGTCATTATGGATTATGAAGATTGCAACCGCGAAATATTGGTCTCAATCGTGAAAAAGGAGTCGCGATCGCGAAAAAGGCTTAACGACTACAACCCAGCTCTGACAGGGCATTTAATACAAGAATTTTTGTGGCTATTTTGATGATCCTTTTTGGTATTTCTTTGTAACAAGAATTTAAAGGGAATCAGCTATAAATAACCCCTCCAAAGACCCTCATAATGATCCAACAACTTTCATTTAAGCCAAACTCTTGCAATTTTATTTCTCAAAGCCCTTACCTCTTAATTGTTATCATTTGGTTGTTGTAAGAGCATTGATAGCTTAAAGGGTTGAGTGTTAGTCTTAAAAACACATATTGTTGGGTTAAGAGTGAGCTATTAGAAAACTCTTGACCACGATTTTATACAATACAACCGCAAGTGCACAGGTCACTCAAGTAATAAAGTAGTGAGTGAAAGTATCGTTCCACAGGGGACAAGGACAATTACTAGCTCAAACTTCAATTATTGTTTAGCAGATCAATGGTTTGGTTTATTGCTGAAATTAAAATGACTAAGTGGATTAAAAGATTAAACTAAGGAATGGCCAATAAATTGCAAATAAAATTGATGATGAAGACCTACCCAGATATTGAATCCCCCTAGCAATCAATTGTATTTCAAGACAGGTGAACAATTAAATCAATTTATCAAGTTAATTTGGTATTCCACACATTTTAGATTAAAACTTCTCTCAAATGACTTAACCTCTAATCACTAGTTAGAATGCAAGGAATCTCTTCTCAAGCATAATCAGATAGCTCATGCATTAAGACCAAGGAATTAAACCAAAGGATTTTGTAAGTCTATCTCTAGAACCCCAAGCAATCCTCAACCCCTATGATTATTCTATTCAAATCAAGCTTTCTCAAGACATGAATCTGAAAAATGACAACCAACTAATAAGCATGCGATTATCACTTGGAATTAAACAATCAAGATTCATAAAGGTAAATCAACTTAATCAAATGATTTAATTGAAATCAAAACCAATCAATCCATACAAACATGCTAGGGTTCATCTATATCTAGGTAGAAGATAAGTTTAGCTCATGTTCAAAGAAAGAATACAAAAAGAAAAGAAAAATAGAAAATAAAACAAATAACTCATGACAAATGATTTGATATTCTCCACTTTAATCTTCGATTCTTGGTTCAAAACTTGTGGATCTATGTTCTTCACCTTCAATCCCAGTTGCAAACTCTGGGTTTTACTCAGAGAAATCGGCCCTCCATCTCTAAAGTTTTTAATCATCACTTTTTAGCTGAAACAGAGCTTTTATACTGCTGAAATTTTTCCATGTTACGCCCCCACTCACGCCCATAATCTTGGGCGTGAGATCGATCATTAACGTACGAAGCCTGCATTTCTCTGCCTAACTTTGAAACAAAAGCCTCTCATGTCTTACACCCGTGGTCATGCCCGTAATATTGGGTGTGACACCTCACTACCAATCTTCCAAATTCTCTCTTGACTCATGCCCAATGTTACAGCCGTAATTACGGGCGTGAGCTGGGTGGCTTAGCTCTTTTTCCATGAAAAACCTCCATTTTTGCACTACTTCCTTATGCATTCCTTCCATTATAGAAAAAGGTATTCCTGGCCAGTCCCACTATAGAAAAAGATCTAAAAAATAATCTTCAACGCACAAATCAAACTTAATTTCAACCTTAAATCATGATAATGTAGGGGTTAGGATATAGACATATGTTCAATTATCAACTCTTATATAGTTTTGAGTGTAAGCCTAAGGGAAACACTTGTAAGGGTTGTGTGTGAGCCATTGAAAACACATTGTAAGTTTGGAATGAGCTTGAAACTCCTTATAAACATCATCTAGTAGTACAATACCCAATTGAGATTAGGGAGTGGATGTAGGGTTCGTTAATACCTGAACCACTATAAAATTGATTGTGTTCATTCTCTTTCACTATCTCTTTCTATCTAATTTTTAATTTTCCATCAATTCAACCCCTCTTCTTAGTGCATAAGGGTAAACATACATTACAATTCCATACTTAGCATTTGCTTAACATCATACTATCCTATCCCATAACTACCCCATGCACATATAACATTCACATACACTTGGAGTTGCATTTAGAAGTGCACTCATCACTTGCACATAACATGTTGACTTTTAAAGTCCTGCACACTTAGCCTTCATAGGCTCATATGAAATCACATTACAACTCATACTATGACTTTTCTAAAGTCAAACGCAATAGATCATGATCTTAATATCAATTCAATTTAACATTCAACTCAGTACACTTAACACTTTCCATATATATCAAGTTAACAAGTATCCTTAAAGAGTTATGCTTATCTCTTAAGACCAAATCATACAATCAATCTCATAGTCAATTTAAGATCATTAATTCACTATTAACTCATCATAAAACCTATTTCACATGTTACTTAATCATGTTCACATATTAACCATACATAATAATTAGGGTTTGGAAACCCTTGTGTAGGCCGAACTTCTCTAGGCTTTGTCTATAGTTACTCTTTCAACCAACATGCAGTTAAATCATTTACCACTCATGTTCACATGTTAACAATCATTAAAACAATATCATACAAAAATTATAAACATTAGGATTATAATTCCAATGTAGGCTAAATGCATACTTTCATGGAAAATATGAACTTTCTTACTTTTTGCACTTTCCATTCATTACAGTAATACGCAGAAACATGGCTTAACCCAATTTTTTTTATGTAAACATAAAAAAAATCATTTTAGAACACCATGATTTAGGAATCAGCACCCCTTTTGTATTATATGCATGAAAATTTTCCAACTTTAGGTTTTAGGTTGAAAACCATGAATTCTTTTGCTTTCCGATCATTACAGTAATATACAAAAATATAATTTAAATTGATATTTTTCATCTAAACACAAAAAAAAAAATTAGTTTATAACACTTCAATATGCAAATTGGCAGGCCCCCCCCCCCCCCCCCCTTATATAATTGCATGAAAATTCCAACTTTGAAATTCAGGGTTCATCTTTGGAGGATTTGCCAAGAAAGGGTTGTGTTTTCAGTGGAAAATAAGTTTCTTCTTCAAATAATTCACCTAACCCAAATTCAATAGTAATAAAATAGTAAATATACATCCCCAAACAGATTTCTCATGGTTAGTTTTATAAAAATCAAATAACAGATTAAAAGGAAAGAAAAAATTATGAAAACAGTCATGAAATCGCAAGGTTTGAAGGCACCTTGTGAATTTCAGTTGAGAGAATATTTTTGTGAGAATTTTTCTATAAAAATTCTTAAAAATAACAGAATGGTGGCTGCCAAGATCAGGGCTAGCCAGAATTTAGGTTAATATACGTAGGTTTTGGCAAAATTACAAGTTTACCATTAATGAGCTAGGTTATGAGTGTTTTGGTGTGTTGGGCTTTGCTGAGTTGGGCCCTTTTATTTTATTTATGGGCTGATTATTGATAATTAAAAATAATTTTTTTATTATTTTCATTGAAATCCCCCCTTAAATATTTATTTAAAAATATTTTTAAAAATGCTCATAAAAATTATTTTATGCTTAAAAATCGCTTTGTGCATGAAAATTCACTTTATATATAATAAATCATTTTATGCTAATACACTACATATAAATCACTTATCTCACCATAATAATTCATATTATGCATATTAGAACTTATCTAACATGCCATATAATTATCAATCACATAACACATGAATTTTCACAAAAGCACACATTTTGTCATAATAGCTCTAAGTTCAAGTAATTGTCATGGAAACTCATAGGGTGGGTATGGGTTTTTATAGACATAAACCATTACCCTAGCCGAGATTGAGATCTTTAATGAAAAGATTCTAGTGCATAATAATTTATGATCAAGGTCCATGTGATGTTTAAATTAATCAACTATGAACATTCATTTCTAATTAGATAGTCATGATATAGAATGCTAGTTGTCATTCATGACTTATGGGACTAAGTGTGAAGTGGGAATTTCACATTAGTAGAGAAAAATATTTTCTTATTCCCATTGCTAATTAGACATAAACCCAGAAAGTCACACACCCTATAGTGATCACCATTCAAGTGTAAAAGGTTTGCCATAATAATTAATTAAAGTGTTTAATTAATTGATTAGTGATAAAATGATTAAACATGTAATTAAATTTACAAGGACTCTAGCACATCCTGATGTTTAATCTAAAAAGGTTTCAATTTAATTAAATCTTAATTTGTATATGATGCAAATGAGAAAGATTAAATTGAAAATGATTTGGACTAAATCAAAGACTTAATTTTAAACTAAGTGAAAACACTAAACACATGAGATGTGGCTTAAGCCATATGTGATATGGAAAGTAGCAATTTAGGGGATTAGAGAAAGTTTACTATTCATAAGCCCATGTGATGAGTTTAAGGGTTAGAAAATTTTTCACTAAGGTAAAAATTGTAATTATATCTTTTAGCTAATAGAAATATCCATTTTGCCCCTAAAGGATAAAATGGTCATTTCACAATTTGAAGTAAAGTCCATCTTTGCCCCTTTACCAAATGATGAGCTAAAATGGCTTTTAAGTCTTTGTAAAGACTCAACGGTTAAGTGTTAAAGAAAAGAAGTATATAAGTGTTATGTTCATCTTTTCTTCATAAGGGTTGAAAATCATTTTTGAAGGAATGGTGGAGCCAATTGCAGCGGAAGCAAGGTGGTGGGGTGAAATTTTAAACATTTCAAAATTTAACTTCACCCACTTGTTCCAAGCATTCATTGAAGCAATTAATTATTTTATATGTAAAACATATATGCTTAGAAAGAAGAAGGAAGAGTAATCATATTACCTTTTGAAGGCTCCTTCTTTCTTTAACAATGAGCTTCCCAAGTGTGAAGCATCTAGATCATCCATACTTAGCTGACCTTCAAGTTTCCATTTGGTTTCTTTGGTGTTCTTGAATCCCTCTCTTGATTGCCCAAATTTCATTCAAGATTTTTCTTCAAAAACCTTTAGAGAGTTAACATTTCTCTTTGATTTGTTTTGGACTAAACTCATTCTCAATTTGCAAGCATTTGTTCTTTCATAAAGAACAAAGAAAAGAATTGAAGATCAAAAGAAAAATTGAAGAAACTTTTCCTTTATCTTTTCTTTCTCTCTCTTAACCATTAAAGAGCACGCTGTAGAGTAATGTATAAGTTATGTAAGTGTAAAATATTATCCCTAAATGGCAATAAAATATATGTTTATAAATGAAATCATTCCATTGTATTAAATGTATGTTTGAAGTCCATAAGTATTTTTTATAAGAGGATCTATTCTCAATTGTTGAGAATATGGATGACAGATCGCTCTTAAACAAATAGTTTAAAATGTTCATGGTTATAGGATTAATGACTGGGCATCATTAATTTCAGAAGACCATCACCTCTATTTATAATATATAATCAGTATGCATCACATATGATTATAGAGATAGTGAGCATCATATTGTTTGACAAATGTTGTCGATATAAACATATGGATATTCATTTGATGAATAGTTGAACTGTGATGTAAGGTGATTACATGGAGTTTTATTACTAGTCAATAAATCATCATCTAGGTCATAATTGTATATATGGTCTTTTAACTTGAGGGATAATGTATCTCATTCATCAATGGTTAGAATTTATTACACTTATATACTAATGCTATTCAAGCATTGGTATATGGTATGTGATAGTTCTAACTAGTTATGTATGAAGGTAAGTGATTGCCAAGAGAGAATTCATTAACTTGAATAAATAAGGAAAAAATCCTATGCTATATGATTATTCTTTATAATCAAATCCTTGGCCAAGGTATTAAAGATTCACTAGAAAGGGGTTCTAGTAGGAATCGATTTTATCAAGAATTAGAATCGAGATATAGACATATGATCGAAGCATATTAGGATTTAACAATTCCATGACCTTAGCTAAGATTGGGATTTCGTAATGGAGGGATTTTAATGTATGTTAATTATGATCAATGGTTCATGAAATGAATAAGTAATTAAACACTCATATTGATTCTAATTAGGTAGTCATGATATGGAATGCTAGGCGTCATTCATGACTTATGGGACTAAGGGTGAAATAAGGATTTCACATTAGTGGAGAAAAGTATTTTCTCAATCCTATTGCTAATTAGACATGAACCTAGAAATTCACACATCAAAAGTATTTACCTTCCAAGAATAAAAGGTTTACCATAACAATTAATTAAAGTATTTAATTAATTGATTAATAGTAAAAGGATTAACCTTGTAATTAAATTTACAAAGACCCTATCATGTCTTGAAGTTTAAATCCAAAATGATTTCTTATTAATTAAATCCTAATTTATATATGATATAAATGAGAAGGATTAAATTAATTAAAACTATGGATGAGTTAAAAGAATTAATTTTGGGCTTTGGACAAAACCCCAAATAGCCCAAGCCCATTTGAGAAATGGAGAGAGGCAATTTAGGGGTTAGAAAATTTCTATAACCCTAAAGCCTATGTGATGAGTTTAGGGGTTAGAGAAAGTCTACATGGTCAAAAATGGTCTTTTCACTATTTAAGGTTTAATTGAAATAACCATAGAATCATAAAGGGTAATATGGTCTTTTCTATTTAACCTTAAAGTATAAAGCAAATTAAATATCTAATTTGTCCCCAAATTAACAACATAGTTGTTGCCTATATAAAAGGCAAATGATGTTAAATAAAGAAGGCTTTATGCAGATATTTTCTAAAAGAAGCATTAGTAACTAAGTCTTGAGAGAAAAGAAAAGGAAGAAGAGTTCTTCATATTTCTTATTCTTTATGCTTTGTGAAAAAACAAAGGCTTCTTGTATTGAAAAGATCAATCCACAATAATAAGAAGAAATCAAATCACTAAGGATTTATGTTAAAATATCTTGTATTCAATTGGGCTACCAAGAGAGAGAATCAAGAACATCTAAGCAAATCAAAGTGTGTCTTCGAGGTGGAGCTTGGTGTGGACAATCTAAAGGCTTAACATTTGTAGAGCTTTTGGACAGGAAAGAAGATTTAAAGTTCATAGGCTTCAAGAGATAATATAATTACCACTTGATGTTCTTTCTTTCTTATGTGTTTTACACACTAATTACGTCACTACCCACTTTTAAGATATGACGGTCCTAGGGTTTAGGGTGACTTAAGGTCACCTAAACTCGTAGAACACAATGGATATGATAGTCACTATATATATATATATATATATATATATATATATATATATATATATATATATATATATGCATTTACGTTTTATTCCAAAGGCCTTCCCAAGATCGGAACCACTTCATTAATCATTGTATTTTAAGGCTATTCCATATTTACAAATAAAATATCATTCATGAGCATTAACTAATATTATCCATATATTCTTATTTACTAATAGAGGTGTTCGTACACAACTAGTAACATTAACCATTTACATCACCTTTTAATGTACATGCTTTAATACTATGCTTGAGTATCCCATGGAGCTCTAGTTCGTTAGTCATCCAAAATAGCACAAGTATTACATGATAACATCTTAGCAGTCCTTAAACTGAGGAGTGGATCTCATAATCTACCTTACTATTGGTTCACTTCAACATGAAAAGAATCATGACCACTAATGGGTGAGACTAGCTTAGTGAGTATGCATTAATATAAAGTAGTATAAGAACAATAAAATATATCACATGGGTTGGTTCAAATAACAATGAGGTCATGTTAGCCCAAACTAGTTATGTTACATTTTAGGATGCATTTTAGCATAAATAGTCATGCTTTTGAAGTGGAGAGCTTCCCACACATAAGAGTGAGAGTGGCGGTCTAAACCTTACTCACTCACATATTTATATCACATTGCACAAAACTAATTAGGTTTTGCAGTTAGGCATTCCCCCCTAACAAATCTTAGGTACTCTCACCTTACCCACAGGTTATTACCAAGTGCACAAAGTTTGATGTTACCCTCACATCAGAGAGGATTTTTGCTTAGCTATGAGTATTCAGAAAAGTATAATTGAGGCTCACAATAGAAATTCAATGGGACTAAGTAGATATATGCATCATTCTTATCATTGAGTGAATATAAAGTTTAAGCAAAAGATATATGCATCATTCTTATCATCGAGTGAATATAAAGTTTAAGCAAAAGGATCATCATAACCAATATTACATGGGAAAAATATGGGTTTTTGAAGGTTCAACAATCAATGGTAATCACATATGCATATCAACTGAGTTTCGGCATACATCAAGGAATGATGATTCACCAAAGGTTGCAAGAAAGCATAGTTACATTATATTACTACATACTCACTTTAAACTCCTTCGCTCCTATCGATTGTATGGTTTTGAGTACATCAAGGTTCCCCTTGGTTTTGTATGGTTTCTTTGCCTTTGCTTTGAAGTTCTACATGCATAGCATTTCAAATGTACACTAATTAGTAACTATTGATATAACTACTTATCTTTTTAAATTGAATTCCTTGCTCAATTTAATGATTTTATTTTACATTCCATTTTCCCTTAATTATCCCATAAACCCTAGGATTTAGGAAAGCTATTAATTTCATTCTCACATTTCAATTTAACTAAGAAGTCATTAAATTAACATTTAGACATTCAATTTCCACTAATAAACTTGAGTTGATTTACCCTTATTATCATATATCCCACTTGTCCCATTCATGCTAAATTTGGGAAAAATCCTAAATTCTTCATCAAATCTTCAATTGGATCAAGGACATACAAATTTAACATGTCATACAACACATACAATTATTTAATTATCACCATTGGATATTAAGGTATCAAATCTCCCCTTTTTCTTATATACACATCTATGGTCTCTAAGCTTGAGTCATGTTCTTAAAAGCTATTCTAACACCTTTAACTTGTTCCTCTTTACCTAAAATAGCTATGAATGTACTTAATAAAAATATATGACTTTCTTTTGCTCTTATCCCTGGGCCGAACCCCTTCTTCCAAGTTGGGAGAATTTTTAAACAATCATAGTATTAAAATGGACCTTAAATTAGAAAGGATATATATATATATATATATAGCTTCTTACCTTGGTCTTTTGTGGTAAGTAGTGTGGAGAGAGCTTCTTCTTTTCACATAAAACTTTTAGTATATTGGTGAGCAAAGTATTGTTACATAACATAAATTTATATATCTATATATATATATATATATATATATATATATATATATATATATATATATATATATATATATATATATATATATATATATATATATATATATATATATATATGTATGTATATATATATATATATATATATATATAAAAGAAGCTTGACTTGTTTGAATCATCATACTAGCCTTTTGATGCAAAGGTAAACATTTGTGATGCCCACTCCTGGTTACTCAACTAGAATCACAAATCCAAATGGCTACTAGCACTACTCATAATTCCAACTCCTTAGGTTAGAAGAGTCAAAATCAGCAGAATAGGAAAAAATTTTCAAAGCTCTATATGTAATTTTTTTTATTTTATTTTTTTAATCAAGAAAAATAGTCAAAGAACCTAAGATATTAATTGTATCTTACTAATCTTAACTCAAGTCACAAAGGAATCAACTTATGCTAAAAATTGTAACTAAGGTTTAAAACTATAGGAAAGTAGATTTCATCAATTTAATTCCCTAATTACAACTACCACACTTAATCCTTAGCAAATGAGAAAAGAAAATGGACTAGGAAATCTCCTAAGCGGAGTAGGTTGCTTGAGCTATCACCTTATCTCCTCATAGTGCTTACCTGGAACCACACAAGGAAAAGGAGTGAGATAGATGATCTTAATGAGTAAACAATAAGGCTTATACAATAACATATGTCTCTTAGAAAGGGCTCATAGCTCATAACTCATAGTTCATGATTCAAAATTCATGGTTCATGGTTCACAGTTTGCAATTTAGAAAGGTTTGCTGAAATCACACTTATAACACATAACACATAGAGTGAAGGTTGCTACCATAATCACTCAAACACATAGAGTGAAGGCTATTACCATAACCACTTGAACACATAGAGTGAAGGCTTTTGTCATAATCACTCAAACACATAGCCGATGATTACTCGCATTGGTATGAGGATCATATAGTCGATGATTGCTCGCATTGGTATGAGGATTTTTGCATAAAAAGGGTTATAGGTACCATTGCTAGACCTAATGGTAATCATTGATAACAATAGCACTTTATGAAAGCAATAGCATGTAGTATATTGGCAATAGCAATTCAACTTATTAAACAAGAGATAAAAAAATAGTGTGATTCCAGAAAGAAAATAAGGTAAGGTAACAATTATAAAGGATCTTTCATATCATTGAACAAATAATAATGGCTTTGGACCAATTGTCCTTTAATAACACAAGCTTAACAAAGAAATCATATAATTGTATTTGAAAATAGAAAAGAACTTGGGTTTTAACAATGTCAAAGGTTCACATATCATAATAGCTTGTACTTGTAACAATAACATAATATTTACTCACCTTGTGGTTCATTCACTTCTACTACATGTAGCCCTTTTAAACCTCTAAAATTGTCACATCCCAACTTTAGAGAAATGATGGTCCTAGTACATGGGGAGACATAAGGTCACCCACACCTGTGGAACCCACTTACACATATACAAATCATGCCTACCTAACCTCATACAAACGACTCATTTAAAATCATTAAATGAATACCTTCAATAGCAAAAGACTATAATTAGATATTTCACATAAAATCCATAAGGAAAATAATATTCATATCCCATTTGAAAACTTAAGAAAATAATACATCTCAAAATAAGCATCAATCAATATTCCTAAAGCATCTAATGGCAACACTTCATTACATGGTATTATTAATGACTTTAACAAGGAATCCCTAAGTGGAGTAAAATGCTTGAGCCATCACCTTACCTCCTCACATTTGCTCACCTAGAACCACACAAGGAAAAGGGATGAGATAGATGATCTCAATGATTAAATAATATAGCACTTACATTAACACATCTTCCTTTGAGAAGGAAACACATAGCTTATACACATAGCTCATGATTTATAATTCATGAATCAAGTTGCAATTTGGCAAGGGTTCAATTTAGCAAGGTTGCAAAAATCACACATATAACACATAATGAGTGAAGGCTATTGCTCTATCACTAGAACACATAAAAGAGAGGTGGCCTTATACCAAATTCCAACTCATATCACATTGAAAGTGTGAAGCTAATCAGGCCCTACGGCTAGAACTGCTCCTTTCTAGCTAAGGTGGATATACTACCCCTATCCATCAGGTTAAGACTGTCTGCATAAGTTTCAATGATTACCCGCATCAGCACAAGGACTTCTGCATAAAAGGGTTAAAGGTACCATAGCTAGAGCTAATGGAAATCACATACGACAATAACATTTAAGGCAACAAAACGTGTATCATAATAACAATAGCTGTTTAACTTTTTGAACAGTAGCTTCAAGAATAGTGTAGTTCCAAAAAGAATATAAGTTAAGGCAATAAACACAAGGAATTATCATGGGATAAACAAAAATGGTTTTTAGACCAATTGTCCTTTGGCAATCCAAGCTTTACAAAGAAATCACTTAATCATACTTTTGGATAGAAAGAACTTAGGTTTCAAGATCACAAAGGCTCAGATAACAAGATATCACATTCTTTGTAACATAACATATTGTTACTCACACTTGTAGCCTAAACACAGTGTTTACTCACCATGTGGTTCCTTTACTCCTATTATACGTAGCCCTTTTGAACTTCTAAAGCTCCTCAAACTCTAACATAATATTTAATTCAATACTTAGTATTTATTTAATCATGATGCTCCTATCCCATAACTACCCCATGCAATTATAGCATTCACATACACTTAGAGTTGCACATATAAGTGTACTCATCACTTGTACATAAAATGTTGACTTTAAAAGTCTTACACACTTAGCCCTAATAAACTCACATGAAAACACATTGCAATTATATCAATACCTTTCTAAGGTCATCATAATATCATTATCTTAATATTAATTCACTTTAACAATCAACTTATTACATTTAAAACTTCCATTCATGTCAACTAATCACTTAACCTTTCAAGTGTCATGCTTAACTTTTATGATCCATTCATTCAATCAATCACCTCATCGACTCAAGACCATTTATTTATCATCAATTCATCATAACATCTAGTTCCATATTTCCTAATCACACTCACATTCTAATCACAATATAAGATTAAGATACCTTAAGTATACTCAAATGCCTTTAAGCTTATCTAGGGTCATTCCTTCAACTAACATGCAATTTTATCATTCATTAAACATACATAAATGGCAATAATCATCAAAAGACATTGCATATAAATTATAGGCATTGGGATAAAAATCCCATAGTAGGACGAATGCATCATCAAAGGAAAAACTGAATTTTTCTTACTTTTCGCACTTTCCGTCTATTACAGAAATATGTAAAAATATGGTTTGAACCAAGATTTTTATGTAAACATAAAAAAAATCATTTTGGAATATTAATTCACATGAATCAGCCACATATCATATTTCTCATACATGAAAATTCAATTTTTGGGTTCTAGGGTACAAAACCATGAGTTTTCTTATTTTCAGTATTTTTCGGTCATTATAGTAATATGTAGGCAAGTGATTTAAACCATTATTTTTCATTCAATCATAGCAAATATCAGTTTATAACATCTTCACGCATGATTCAGCAGCCATAGGTAAGATTTATACAAAAAAAATTCCAAGTTTTAAGACTTAGGTGAAAATCATGAGTTTTTGCACTTTTCGTTCAGTACAACAATATGCAAACACATGATTTAAATCATTATTTTTCATTCAAATAGAAAAAATATCATATTAGAATCCATTCACACACAAATTGGCAGCCACATGTTAAATTAATAATAGAATTTTCTAACTTCTAAGTTTTAGCATAAAAACCCTGAATTCCTTTGTTTTCTAAAACTTTTCGGTCATTACAAAAATATGCAGAAATATAATTTAATCCAATATTTTTCACCAAAACAAATCAAAAATCAGTTTAGAAACCAATAACGTACAAATTTCCCCCCTTTAGTGATGTTTATGCATAAAAATTGTGATTTTAAGTTATAGGATTTACCTTTGGAGAAATCTCGCGAAAAGATTTGTTTTTTCGGTAAAGAATCAATTTCCTCTTTCAAAAACTCACCCAAACAGAATTAAATCTGTAAAAATCAGTAACCAACCAGTTCAAAATAATTTTTCCATAATTTATTTCGTAGAAATCAATTAAGGACTTGAAAGAGAAGAAAAACTTACGTTTACGGGCGAGAAATCGCAAAATTGAAAGGAGTTTTTCTTAATTTTGGTAGAGAGAAATATTTTGAAAGAATTTTTCTGTCAAGATATAGAAAATTAGAGTGATGGCTACTGGTCATTAGGGCTAGCCAAATTTTACATATCAATATGTAGGGTTTTGGCAAATTTTCACCAATACCCTTAATGAGCTAGGTTATGAGGGTTTTATTGTAGTGGGCTTTTGGGTATTTGGGCTTTTTATTTAAATTTAGCGCTGATTATAATTAGTAAAAATAAAAATATTTTACTTATTCTTTTCATTAAAATTTTCCCCAAAACATTTATATAAAAATTATTTTAAAATACTCATAAAATTATTTTATGCTTAAAAATTGCCTTTATACATGAAAATTTATTTTATTTAAAATAATTTATTTTATGCAAATGCACTTCATGTAAATCATTTATTTTACAATAACAACTCATATTATGCATACTAAAATTAATTTAATATGCCACATGCCCATCAACACATAGAATACTAATTCTCACCAAAGCACACACCTAACCTTAATAGTTCTAAATCAAGCAAACCATCACAAAAATTTCTAGGATAGGTGTGGGTTGTTACAAAAACTCCTCAAGCTCTAACATAATGTTTAATTCAATGCTTAGTATTTATTTAATCATGATGCTATCCTATCCCATAACTATCCCATGCACATATAATATTCACATACACTTAGAGTTGCACATATAAGTACACTTCATCACTTGCACAGAACTTGTTGACTTTAAAAGTCTTGTACACTTGGCCTTTATAGGCCCATATAAAAACACATCATAAATCATGTCAATACCTTTCTAAGGTCAATACAATATCATTATCTTAATATCAAGTCACTTTAATAATCATCTTAATATACTTAACACTTCCATATATGTCAACTTAACAAATAACCTTTCAAGTATCATGCTTATCTCTTATGACCAACTCATTCAATCAATTTCTTCATCAATTCAAGATCATTAATTCCTTATCAAGTTATCATACAACCTACTTCCATATTATCCAATCACCTTCACATATTTATCATAACATAAGTTTAAGATACCTTAAGTACACCAAATTGCCTCTAGCCTTGTCTAGAGTCATTCCTTCAACCAACATGCAATTTAACCATTTATTATTCATATGTACATGTCAATAATTATTAAAATATGTCACATAAAAATTATAGACATTGGGATAAGAATCCCAACGTAGGTTGAATGCTCCATTGAAGGGAAAAACTAAATTTTCTTACTTTTCACACTTTCTGTCTATTATAGTAATATGTAGAAACATAGTTTGAACCAAAATTTTTTATTTAAACATAACAAAAATCATTTTAGAATATTAATCCGTCAGAATCAATAGCAATAAGTACAACATATATATGAAAATTCCAATTTTATGTTTTAGGATGCAAAAACCATGAGTTTTCCTGTTTCCGGTACTTTTTGGTCATTACAGTAATATGTAAACGGGTGTTTTAAACCATTATTTTTCATTCAATCACAACAAATATCAGTTATGAACATCAATATGTATGAATTGACAGTCATTGACATGTCTTATGCATGAAAATTCCAAGTTTAGGGTTTTAGAGTGAAAATCATGAGTTTTCTAGCTTTCTGCGCTTTCCATTCATTACAAAAATATGTAAATACCTTATTTAAATCATTATTTTTTATTCAAACAAAAAAAAATATCAGTTTAGAATTCCATCATACACAAATTGGCAGCCACATACATATATAATCATAAAATTTTCCAATTTTCAAGTTCTAGGATGAAAACCTTAAATTTCCTTATTTTTTGAAACTTTTTGGTCATTACAGTAATAAGCAGAAATATGATTTAATCCAATATTTTTCATCTAAACACATTAAAAATCAATTTAAAATTCATTGATGCAGAAATTGCACCCCCCCCCCCCCCCTTTATTGAGTTTACGCCTGAAAATTTTAATTTTTAGTTATAGGATTCACCTTTGGAGAAATCGCGTTGGAAGGTTGGTGTTTTCAGTGGAGAAATTAATTTCTCTTTCAAAAATTTGCCTAAACTAATTTAAATCTATAGAAATCAGTAAATATCTGGTTCAAAATAATTTTCTCATAATTTATTTCATAGAAATCAAATAAGAAATTGAAAGGAAAGAAAAACTTGCGAATACGGTCAAGATATCGCAAAGATTGAAGGTGTTTTGTGAATTTCGGTAAAGAGAATAAATTTGAGGGAATTTTTCTGCCAAAATAATGAAATAACATAGGGTGGCTGCTGGAATTTAAGGGCTGGCTGAATTTCTTGAATTTATAGGTAGAGTTTTGGGTAATTTCCAAGATTACCCTTAATGAGCTAGGTTAGGAGTATTTTGGTGTAGTGAGCTTTTGGGTATTTGGGCTTTTTATTTAATTTAGAGGCTGATTATTGGTAATTAAAAATAAAATATTTTTCTTATTATTTTCATTAAAATTTTCCCCAAAACATTTATTTAAAAATAATTTTAAAAATATGCATAAAATTATTTTATGCTTAAAAATTATCTTTTTACATGAAAATTCATTTTATGCACAATAAATTATTTTATGCTAATGCACTTCATATAAATCATTTATTTCATCATAATAATTCATATTAGGCATATTAAAATTAATTTAACATGCCACACACTCATAAATCACATCATACATTAATTTTCCTATAAGCACATATTTTGACACAATAATTCTAAATTCAAGCAATTTGTCACAAAAACTCCTAAGGTAGATGTGGGTTGTTATAGGAGACACTTGAAGCCATTGAGAGTCTAGCTTATCTTGAGGCTAATGAACCAAGGAAGAAGAGTAGGGCATTTGAGCCAATAAAAATGCCAAAGGAAGAAAGGATGAAGTCTTTGATTATTGATCCACCTACTTTGGAGCTCAAACAGCTCCTAAGTCATTTGGAATATGGGTTTTAGGTGGAGGGTTCAAAGCTCCCAGTGATTGTGAATGCTTTTTTGTCTAAGGAGTAGAAGGCTAGATTGTTAGAGATGTTGGGAAGGCAGAAAAGGGCTATTGCATGGAAAATTGCTAATATCAAAGGCATTAGCCCTTCCTTTTGCACTCATAAGATTCTAATGAAGGCAGAATTCAAGTCAGTATTGCAACCTCAAAGGTGCCTAAACCCTAAGATGAAAGAGGTAGTGGAGGTAGAAGTAATCAAGCTCGTTGATGTAAGAATCATCTATCCTATCTCAGATAGTTCTTGGGTGAGTCTGGTTTAAGTTATGCTTAAGAAAGGTGGTATGATAGTGGTGGCTAATGAAGACAATGAACTAATTCCCACAAGAATAGTCATCGAGTAGAGAGTATGCATAGACTACTGAAAGTTGAATGATGCCACAAGGAAGGATCATTTTCCACTGCCATTCATTGATCAAATGTTGGAAAGTCTTTTTGGGCACCAATTCTATTATTTCCTAGATGCTTTATCAGGCTATTTTCAAATTCCATTAGTCCTTGAAGATCAAGAGAAGACCACATTCATATGCCTATATAGAACCTTTACATATAAGAGGATGCCATTCAGATTATACAATGCACTAGTGACATTTCATAGGTGCATGATGGCCATCTTTGATGATTTGGTTGAAGACATAATGGAGGTTTTCATGGATGACTTCTCCATGCACAAGGATTCCTTTGAAGAGTGTTTGGTGAATTTGGTGTGAAAAGACTAACTTAGTGCTAATAAGAAGGCATAGTGTTAGGGAACAAGATTCTAGTAAAGGCATCAAAGTGGATAAGGCAAAAATTAAGACTATTAAGAAGTTGCCGCCTCCTATTTAAGTTAAAGTAATTAGGAGTTTCCTTGGACATACGGGTTTCTATAAAAGGTTCATCAGGGACTTCATCAAAATTTCAAGACCCTTATCAAAGCTCCTTGAGAAAGATGTTGAATTTAAGTTTGATGAGAAGTGCATGAATGCCTTTAACACATTAAAGACTAAACTCATCAATGCTCCTATTACGATGGCACTAGACTAGAGTTTGTCTTTTGAACTAATGTGTGATGCAAGTGACCTTATGGTTGGTGCGGTATTAGGGCAAAGAAAAGACAAGCACTTCTAGCCCATCTACTATGCTAGCAAGACCATGACTGATGCTTAAGCAAATTACACTACTACTAAGAAGGAATTGCTAGTTGTGGTCTTTGCTTTTGACAAGTTCTGTTCTTACTTGATCTTGTAAAAAATAATTGCCTACACTAACCACTTAGCTTTGAGGTACCTTTTCTCCAAGACTGATGCAAAGCCAAGATTAATTAGATGGGTATTACTCTTGCATGAGTTTGATCTAGAGATTCAAGATAAGAAGGGGACAAAAATAGGCTTTCATATTAATAAAAGAAGAAATTCTTTTCTGACTTAAAATATTTCCTTTAGAAGGACCCTTTTCTTTTTAAAATCTGTGTTGACAGGATAATCCGGAGGTGTGTGGCATAGCTGGAGACCATGAACATTCTAAGCCATTGCCATAGTGAATCAATAAGAGGGCACTATAGGCTTAGTAGAATGGCACAAAAGGCATTTGAATTAGGGTTGTACTAGCCCACCTTGTTTAGAGACAACCATACCTTTATGCAAAGCTATGACAGATGCCAAAGAACAAGTAACATTTCCTTCTGTGATGAGATGCCCCAACATGGTATCCTTGAGTGTGAAATTTTTTATGTATGGGGCATCGACTTTATGGGACCCTGTCCCACTTCCTTTGGTAATAAATACATTCTTGTGGCTATTGACTATGTGTCTAAATGGGTGAAGGCTCAAGCTTTACCCAAAATTGATGCCAAGGTTGTGGTAAAGTTTTTAAAAAAGCTTTTCTCTAGGTTTGGCAGTCCTAAGGCCATTGTTAGTGATAGGGGCACACATTTTTGGAACACACAATTAGAAAAAAGTATTGAAAAGATTAGCTATTACATATAAACTTGCCACCCTCTATCACCCACAAACAAGTGGCCAAGTAGAGAATGCCAATAGGGAACTCAAGAGAATTCTTAAGAAAACCGTAGAGCACTCCAGAAAAGATTAGTCTAAAAAACTTGATGACATTCTATGGGCCTATAGAACTACTTTTAAGACCTTTTTAGGCACCACACCCTTTAGATTGGTTTATGGAAAAGCCTGCCACTTGCCTATTGAGATAGAACACAAATCATTTTAGGTCATAAAATAGGTTAACCTTGATCTAGCTACTGTAGGGCTCAAGAGAAATTTGCAGGTTAACAAGCTAGATGAGTAGTGTTTAGTAGCTTATGACAATGCACACATGTATAGGGAAAGAACCAAGAGATGGCATGATGCCTGCATCAAGCCAAGATGAGAATTTTGTGCTGAAGATCAGGTATTGTTATGAAACTCTTGGCTTTGGCTCTTTCCAGGTACACTCAAATCTCGTTAGTCTGGCCCTTTCTTTGTTAAGCATGTATTGCCCCATGGAGCTATTGACTTGACTCACCTTGAAAAGGGTGACTTCAAGGTTAATGGAAAAAGGCTCAAGCTTTATTCAGTGGTGAGACAGAGTATGAGAAGGAACTCTTGTATCTCAGAGAGTTAGAGTGAGAAATCACCCTACACGTCCAACTAAGATGACATTATAAAAGTATTGGGTGGGAGGAAACCCATCATTTTTAGTATTTTCTCATGTTTTTCCTTTTATTCTATTTGTGCTTATTTGTACAAAGGTAATGCACCTTTGGTTTGGTGGTATTGTGCAGGAAAAAGTGCTGAAATTTGTCTAAGTATGGAGGATCAGGACTATGCCATGCCTTAGGACATGCCCATGAGCTTAGGCATGGCATAAGAGACACAAAACAAGTTACTCTAGTAGCTTGCCACACTCTGGGCCATGGCCAACCCTACAAGTGTGGCCCAAAGTGCTGAAATGTATTGAGAAACAATAGCCTCCCACGCCCAGGGTCACGGATGTGTGACAGGGTGTCAGCTAAGAGTTTTTTTTATCTGCCATCCCATAGTTTGCCACGCCTTGACTCACAGCTAAAGTTACAAGCATGAGGTAATGTCAATTTTCAATTTCAAAAATGGCAGTAGTAGGCATTTTTAAGACTTATGCTCACACCCAGACTCATGAGCGTGAGCTAGGCCATGAAAACTACACTGTTCATATCACCCCCCCCCCCCCCCCACACACACACACACACATAAAAAAACTCAACATTCTCTTAATCTTCCCTCTCTCTCTCTAAACCCTAGCATGAAAACTCACTTACCCAGACACTCACAAGTTAATTTTGAGTTCTAAGAAGAGGATTTGACCAAGTTCTTGCATTTGCACACATCCAATTTCCATTCTCTACATACATACTGTCAGGTTTGTCTTGTCCCTCCATTCTTATAATTTTTTTGAATTTACTATGATTTATGGGTTGAAAACTCGAATTCTTTAGGATTTAGTCATGAATTTTTGAATGTGCTATGTAAAAATGCATGATTTAGGGTTTAATTGGTGTTTTTACAAAGGTTTTCTTGATTTTGACCTTGAACCTTTAAACCCTTGAGTTTGATTTTGGCCCATTGTGCATTTAGTTTGATTTATATGTTAAAATTTTGCACTATCATGGTTAGAACTTTTTTATGCCTTGAGTGTGTGGAGTTAATTTAATGCATGGTTATTTGGGATTATATGGTTCACTTGTAAAGTGTTAAGGAGTGAGGATTGTGACTTGTGCTAGTTGTGGCTTGATGTGCATTGTTGTTGGAAGATGCCAAACCAATTGTTTTGTGGGTGTGGTGATATTAGGATTGCTTTGGTTGAATTATTGCTGAACTAACTGTAATAACCCACACCTATCCTAGAAAATTTTCATGATGATTTGCTTGATGTAGAACTATTAAGGTTAAGTGTGTGCTTTTATGGAAATTTATGTTCTATGTGTTGATGAGCATGTGGCATGCTAAATTAATTTTTAATATGCATAATATGAATTATTATTGTGAAATAAATGATTTATATAAAGTACATTACTATAAAATAAATTATTTTAAATAAAATGAATTTTCACGCATAAAGACAATTTTTAAGCATAAAATGATTTTACAAGTATTTTAAAATAACTTTTAAATAAATGTGTTGGGGGAAATTTTAATGAAAATAATAAGAAAAATATTTTTATTTTAATTACTTATAATCAGCCCTTAATTTAAATAAAAAGCCCAAATACCTAAAAGCCCACTATCCAAAAACTCTCCTAACCTAGCTCATTAAGGGTATTAGTGGAAATTGTCCAAAACCCTACATTTAGAAAACCTAATTTTTGGCTAGCCCTAATGTTCCAGCAACCATCACTCTAATTTTCTATATTTTGATTGAAAAATTCTCTCTAAACAATTCTCTCTATTGAAATTAAGAAAACACCTTTCAATTTCGCGATTTCTTGGCCGTAATCATAAGTTTTTCTTCTCTTTCAATTCCTTAACTAATTTCTACAAATTAAATTATGAGAAAACTATTTTGAACTATTTGTTTACTATTTTTATAGATTTAATTCTGTTTGAGTGAGTTTTTGAAAGAGAAATTTAATTCTCTACCGAAAACACAAATCTTTCCGTGCGATTTCTCTTAAGGTGAATCCTATAACTTAAAATTAAAATTTTTATGCATAAACACTACAAAGAAGGGGGGGGGGGGGGGGGGGGGGGGGGCAATTCCTGCATGAATGATTTCTAAACTGATTTTTGATGTGTTTTGATGAAAAATATTAGATTAAATTATATTTCTACATATTTCTGTAATGACCAAAAAGTTTTAGAGAACAAAGGAATTTAAGGTTTTTGTGCTAGAACTTAGCAGTTAGAAAATTTTATTATTATTTAAACATGTGGCTACCAATTTGTATGTGAATAGATTCTAATATGATATTTGTTTTGTTTGAATGAAAAATAATGATTTAAATCATATGTTTGCATATTGCTGTAATGAACGGAAAGCGTGGAAAGCGTGAAAACTCATGATTTTCAACCTAAGCCTTAAAACTTAGATTTTTTTTGTATAATTATTACTTATGGCTGAAGATTCATACATGAGGATGTTCTAAACTAATTTTTGCTATGATTGAATGAAAAATAATGGTTTAAACCACCTATTTACATATTATTGTAATGACTAGAAAATACCAAAAACAAGAAAACTTATGGTTTTGCATCCTAAAACCTAAAATTGGAATTTCCATGTACATGTTACACATATGGCTGCCAATTCTTGTGCATTAATGTTCTAAAATAATTTTTGTTGTGTTTACATGAAAAATCTTGGTTCCAACCATATTTTTACATATTACTGTAATAGACGAAAAATGCGAAAAGTAAGAAAAATTCAGTTTTTCCTTTGATGATGCATTTGGCCTACTATGGGAATTTTTATCCCAATGTCTATAATTTTTATGTGATGTATTTTGACATGTATGTATGTATGATAAATGATAAAATTGCATGTTAGTTGAAGTTATAAAACTAGACAAGCCTAGAGGCACTTTGGTATACTTAAGGTATACTTAAGGTATCTTAACCTTATATTGTGATTAGAATGTGAATGAGATTGGATAAAATAGAAATGGATTTTATAATGAATTAATAGTCTTAAATTAATGAAGTGATTGATTGAAGGAATCAGTCATAAGAGATAAGCATGATGCTTGAAAGGCTATTGATAAGTTGACATATATAGAAGTGTTATAAGATGATTGTTAAAGTGAATTGATATTAAGATAATGATATTGTGTTAACCTTAGAAAGGTATGGATATGAATTATGATGTGTTTCATATAGGCCTATTAAGGCTAAGTATGCAGGACTTTTAAAGTCAACATGTTATATGCAAGTGATGAGGTGCACTTATATGTGTAACTCTTAACGTATGTGAATGTTATCTATGCATGGCATAGCTATGGGATAGGATAGCATCATGACTAAATAAATATTAAGTATCGAATTAAATGTTATGATAGAGCTTAAGGAGTCTTAGAAATCTACAGGCTATGTGAATTAGGAGCAAAGGAACCACAAGGTGAGTAAACTTGTATTCATTCTACAAGTGTGAGTAAACACTGTATTTATGCTACAAGTATGAATAACGCTATGATATGTTACAAATATGTGATATCATCTTATGTGAGACTTTGAGATTCCTGAAACCCAAGTTCTTTCTATCCTAAAATATGATTAAGTGATTTCTTTGTAAAGCTTGGGTTGCCAAAGGACAATTGGTCCAAAAACCATTTTTGTTTATCCAATAATAATTCCTTGTGATTATTGTCTTAATTTATATTCTTTATGGAACTATACTATTCTTGTATCTATTGTTCAAAAAGTTAAATTGCTATTGCTATTGTGATATATGTTTTGTTGCCTTAAATGTTATTGTCATATGTGATTACCATTAGCTCTAGCTATGGTACCTCTAGCCCTTTATGCAGAAGTCCTCATGCTGATACGGGTAATCATCAGAACCTATGCGCATGGTCTTAACTTGATGGATAGGTATAGTGTATCCACCTCAACTAGAAAGGGGTGGTTTTAATTATGGGGCCTAATCATCTTTGCGCCTTATAAGTGATAGGAGTTGGAATTTGGTTTAAGGTCACCTCTCCTCTAAGTGTTCAGTGATAGAGCAACAACCTTCACTCTCTAAGTGTTATAAGTGTGATTTTTGCAAACTTGTTAAATTGAACCCTTAGTAAAATGCAACCTGATTTATGAATTGTAAATCATGAACTATGTGTAAGTGGATTCTATGGGCATGGGTGACCTTATGTCTCCTCGTGTTCTCAGACCATCATATCTTTAAAGTTGGGATGTGACACTAACATGTTATATGGTTTGGTTTTGATGTCTTAGGTATGTGTTTTGATTATTTTGTAGAAATGGGCCTAAGAAAAACTCCATCTTCCAAGAGACCTGAGAAGCTTCTTACAAAAAGAGTAAGTACTTCTCGACCTATTGCTGCATCTGACATTAGATTCGTCGTGGACCACCCATGTGTGAAATTCACTAATAAGGAAGTTGTCACATCCCTATTTTAGAGATATGATGGTCCTAGAACATGGGGAGACATAAGGTCACCCACGTCCATAGAACCCATTTATGCATATAATAACATTTCCTAGGATCTTACCAAAACTTCATGCATTAACTAAATTATCCAATAGTAAGGAAAACTTTAACCAGTGGAAGAATAGTTTAAAAATACTTTTAAATACAATCCACGCTAAAAGGACATTAAGTCTCTAAGTAAAATTATCAAATGAATAATATTATAAAAATGAGACTCTCAGAGCATTTAATTTAAGAAACAGTGCCTTTTTGAGCAATTTTTCTATTGACCTACCAAGCGACACAGGCGTGTCATTGCCCATGTCATTCCTATATCTTAATAAGTGAGATTTGCGCATTTAAAACATCAACATGCCCAATGACATGGACGTGTCACTGGCTATGTCAAGCTAAATTCTAGGATATAAAAGTTGATTTTTGATAGAATTTCAGGATCCGCAATTTTTCATTGAATAGAAGTATTTTCCTAAGGCTGAGAAAAGAGTTTTGCAGCGAAAATGAAAGGTGAAGATCAAAGTTCTTCAAGTTTCAAGTCAAGGATTGAAGATTCAAGTATGGATTATCATTCATCCACTATAGATTGTTTGATTTCTCTATCTTTTATCTTTTATTCTTGTCACTTTTTCATTATGAACTAAATTCTTCATACATAGGTATTTGATGAATCCTAGATTACTTTGTATGGATTAAATGGGTTTTTAATTAATGCAATCATTCATTTGGATTGATTTATCTTTATGGTTTATATTTGTTTTTCTCTCTAATTGTCAATTGCATAGTTGACAATTAGAATTAGTTTTCTTGCTAATTTTCTTGAGAAAGCTTAGCTAGAATTGATCACTCATAAAGGTTAAGAATTGATTGGGGTGCTAGAGATAAACCTACAAGATTCTTTGGTTTATGGTTCCTTGATTTTAATGTTGTTTCTATTTAATTATAAATTGAGAAAAGATTCCTTTTATAATACTTAGTAATTAGGGATTGAATCACTTGAGAGAGGTTTTAATCTAACCTAGTGGAATGCCAATTCAATTCGATGTTTGGTTTAGTTGAGTTTCCATTCATGAAATACATATGGGGTCTAGGAGGATTCAAATATCTAGGTGTGAACCCTCAAAATTACACCTCCAGTCGACTTTCTTTTAGTTACGAACCCACAGGATCAAACCGAGCTCGAATCAGAACTAACATGGACCTGAAATGGATGAAAAAGCAGGAAACAGGTCGAACCAGCCAACCAGCATGCGAGAGGCGCATCATCGCTGTGTGATGCCTCACTGGTGGCACGAAATTTGTGCCGACGGTAACGCGGCACGCTCAACGTGCCACCCGAACACCCAGCATGTCACCAGTGCCACCCGTGCCACCAGTGACATGCTGATGCCGCCATCTATACCGTCGATGCCCCCCTCAATAGCTTTATAAATAGGGCCTCATTCAGGTTCATTTGACATGCATTCCAAGGAAAGAATACTCCCTGAATATTGATATACTTGTTGCTTTCAAGATCTTTTTGAAATTTGATACAAAAGAGCTGTTGTTTTAATTTTAATTTTGATTTACATTCTTCACGCTATTTCGCTAATCTTTTGTTGTTAAGATTCAAATTCCAAGTTTTTTGAATCCAAGGTGGAGTTGAGATCCAGAGCAAGGCTCGTACCATTCGTCCAAAAATCAAGGAAAGCAAAGTTACAATCCCTTTTCCATTCTCAAAATTCTAAACTCAGATCTAGAATTATATTTAGGTCTAAAATAGAGAAGATCTGAAATTTATTAGTTTAAGAATCAGAATTAAATTAATAAACAAACTAACCCTTTTTTCAGAACCCCTCCTTCATAAGAAGGAAGAACTGCATAGGGTTTGATTCATATTCGATGGGATACGCACGCTGCCATTCCGAAGGACATCAATTCTAAAATCTTTTTATCAATATTTTTTTCTTTTTATTTTGATTTATTTATATTAATCTTTTATTTATGATCTTATATTAGCTTAGTTGGGGAATGTGTGCTTTTTCTAGTACCCATAAGGGCTAGAGGAAATATCCTCTTTATTTCAATTGTTTTGATCTTGTAATAATTAAGTAAGATCTATTTTGCTTGTTGGTCTACAATTGTCATTCCATCTCATCATATATATATGTTTCATTCATCATTATACTCTTGTTCATGCATACATGAAAATTTCTTTTTAAGAGTTATTTTGCAATTTTAGCCAAACTAAAGAAAAATACATTTTTTTTTCTCAATTGTGTAATTACCAAAACTTAATCCCTAAGCCCTCTTTGGTCACTCATGGATTAGTGCATTTTTCATTGGGATAAACCAAATATTTTGTGTAGTCAATCATGTTGGGTTTTCTTTAATTTTCCCAATTAAAACAATTAAATTAAAGTGGTGAATCATTTTTCAACTTTCAAAATACAAAAATCAATTTTCTAAACTCACAATGAGTTCCAATCGTGGAGTTTCTCCCAAAGAGCATTTTAATTCCTCAGTGGATCGGACTAGTGCTCGGGCGAGGCGTCACACTAGGTAGATTCTATCATCAATTTTTTCTCTTGCAATTCACTTGCGTTATCTCAGTTAAGTTTTTA
Source organism: Reutealis trisperma (assembly GCA_947687605.1). NCBI lineage: Eukaryota > Viridiplantae > Streptophyta > Magnoliopsida > Malpighiales > Euphorbiaceae > Reutealis > Reutealis trisperma. The sequence goes on along the minus strand of CANTUT010000037.1, from coordinate 36,473 downwards.
ATTTAGTTTAATTATTTTAATTTAAACAATACTCAAACTTTTGATTTGCTAAACAACAATTTAAGTTTGTGCTAGTACTTGTACCTTGTCTCCAGTGGAATGATAACTCTATTCATTATTATATTACTTGTGCGATCTGCACACTTGTAGACAACACATCAAGTTTTTGGCACCATTGTCGTGGACAACGGTTTTCAATATTAGCAATAAAATTAAGATTGTTGATTTAGTTTTTATTTTCTTATTTTTAAGCATTTGTTCTTGTTTGTCTACTATTATTTATGGTACTCTTCTATTTGCATGACCAGAGCGAGTTCCTTTAGAGTACTTGACTTTGATCCAGAGCTAGAAAAAACACTAAGGAATCATAGAAAAAAAGAGATAGGAATTAGCTTTGGGGGAGAAGGCATGGAATCCTAAAGAATCTGAGGATGAGAGTGAAGAGGAGGAGATAGAAATAATGGCGGATGATGAACCAAGAACAATGCTAGACTTTGGTTAGCCCACTCTTCAAGGGACCAAATTAAGCATTAATAAACCAACAATGACGAACAACAACTTTGAAATCAAGTCCAATTTCATACAAATGAAATAGTAGCACTGCTAATTTGATGGGCTTCCTTATAAGGATCCTAACAATCACTTGGAGAATTTCTTGGAGATTTGCGACACTTTTAAAATCAATGGAGCATCAGATGATGCTATATGGTTAAGATTGTTCCCTTTCTCTCTTATGGAGCAGCCTAAGAAATGGCTCAAGTCTTTTCCACCTAGTCACTTCACTATTTAGGACCAACTAGCTAAGAAGTTTTTGGAGAAGCACTTCCCACCCTCTAAGACATTAAAGTTCAGAAATGACATCTTATCATTGCTATAACAAGATGGTGAGACATTGTATCATGGCTGGGAAAGGTATAAGGATTTGCTAAGGAAGTGTCCACATCATGGGCTTCCACTGTGGTTGCAAATTCAAACTTTTTACAATGGTTTGAATTACACAAGCAAGCAAGCCATAAATGCTATAGGTGGTGGTTCTTTTAATAGCAAGACTCCTTAACAAGGAAGGGATTTGATCAAAGACATGGCTTTAAATAACTATTAGTGGCAAGTCATAAGGAACAAGGAAGATTGAGAGCAGGTGGTTCACATCAACTGGACCCTGTTGTAGCCTTAACAGTGCAATTGGAGGCAATGAATAAAAAGATTGATTCTTTAGCCTCCTCTTCAAGGAAGTCAATTCAAGTGATGTCATTGGTGTAGAAGTGGACACCAAAGCCAGGATTGCTAGAATGGCAACCATTTTGCTAAGCAGGAGTAAGCAGATTATGTTGGCAACGTGTTTAGACAATAGCAGAATAACCCTACAGCAATATATATAATCTGGGGTGGAGGAATCATCCGAATTTCTCATAGAGTAATCAGTCTAACCCATGGCCTCTACTTGGATTTCAGCAATAGCCTCAATACCAATAAGCTACACCTAAGAAGACTCTTTTGGAAGAGATGATGGAGAAATTCATTGAGTCATCTGATCAGAGGCATAAGGCAGCTGAGACAGCACTCATGAATCAATAGGCCCCCATTCATAATTTGCATAACCAGATGGGCCAGATTGCCAAAATGCTTAGTGATAGACCCTAAGGAAGTTTACCTAACAACACTGAGATAAATATGAGGGAGAAATTGAAGGTAATCACTTTAAGAAGTGGCAATTTAGAAGGTGTTGAGAAGCAGAAAGTAATGGTACAAGTTAAGGGTGATGAGGTAAAGGGAAAGAAGAGTAAAGAAAAGGAAGCAGTCAAGCCTACCCCTATAGTTCCAAATTATAAGCCTCACATTCCTTATCTACTGAGGTTGAAACAAAATCAAATGGATGCTCATTATGGTAAGTTCTTAGAACTCTTAAAGCAATTACATGTCAATATTCCTTTAGTAAATGCTCTTTTGTAGATGCTAAAGTATGCAAAATTTTTGAAAGAATTGCTGACCAAAAAATGAAAGCTGGAGGAAGTATCCGTGGTTCAGTTATCGAAGGAGAGCTCAGCGATTATTCAAAAACTACTAGAAAAACTCAAGGATCTAGGGAGTTTTACTATCCCTTGCTTGTTAGGTAGTTTACAAATTAATAGAGCTTTAGTAGAACTTTGGGCTAGTGTTAGCATTATGCCCTATTAGGTTTTTAAGAAATTGGGTTTGGGAGAACCAAAGCCAACACATATGAGTATTCAGTTGGCAGACAAGTCCATTATATACCCTAAGGGTATCATTGAGGATGTGTTGGTCAAGGTTGGTCATTTTATCTTTCCTTTGGATTTTGTAGTGTTAGATATGGATGACAATACTAAGAACTTACTCATTTTAGGTAGACCTTACCTAGCCATAACTAGAGCCATCATTGATGTCAATGATGGTAAGTTGACACTTCTAGTGGGTGAGGAGCAAGTCATTTTCCAAATTCCTAAAATCTCTCATCACACACTCACACTAGATAATGTTTATTCTTTTGAAAATATAGTTGAGCATGAAACAGTAAATCATATGTTTGATGTTGTTCAAAAGAAATCTTTGGAGTGTGATTTTTTGTAGGAAATCGAGAAGGACAAAGTTTTTGAAATTGATGGGCTTTTGGTTCATGTTAAGGCTAAGAAAATAAAGGAGGCATCCATAAGAAGAGAAAAGAAGACATCTAAGTTTAGGCTAAGTAAGCAAATCAAGAGAAAATGAAAGTCTCTAGCAGATGCTCACTTTTGGTTGTTGAACTCTAAAGAGCTAAATTTTCCTAATAAGATAAAACCTAAATGTTATGGATCCTTTAAGGTTAGGAAATTCTTTGCATGTAAGTTAGGTAAGATACTTCACCCTAAAAAGGGTAAATTTTAAAATCATATAAGAAAAATTAAACTTTTTGAGGTCGGGCAAGCAATCACACCACCATCCAGCTAAGACAACATTAAAGAAGTGCTGGTTAGGAGGCAAGCCACCAATTTCAGTGTTCTTAGTTTTCTTTTTCATTTTTTTGGTTTATTACTTTTCTTAGTTTTAATTATTTTCTTTGCTTGGTAGTGTTGGTTTTTATGGTCGAGCAAGTCTGATGATAAAATAAATTGAAATTTTAACTAAGTATTGTGGGGTAGGTGACATGCCCAATGACATGGGCATGTGTCTGAATGTGTAATTATAGTTAAGGTCCAGTAGCTTTGATTGGCCTAGAGAGACAGGCGTGTTAATGGCCGTGTCATTCATGTAACTTGGTAGTAGCTATGACACGCCCAGCAACGGGCGTGTCACTGACTGTGCCTTTCTTTTCAAATTGAACACATTTAGTAGGTATGACACGTTTGATGACATGGGCATGTTGGTGCCCGTATCGCCTGGTTTTTAAAATATTCGGTCATGTTTTAAAACACAATTTCTCTTAAAATCTCTCAAATCCACTCGATTTTCTCCCCAAATCTTGGTATTCTCTCACTAAAAAAGTGAAAGAATTTGAATTGTGAGAGATCTCTTTTATTTCTTATTAATTTTAAATTAAACTGAATTTGGAATTATTTTCATATGATGATTAAATACATCAAACAACTAGAGAGTCTAGATGTTTTGATGAATAATAATTTTCAAATATTTTAATTCTTCAAATTCATTCCAAATTTCCATTAAATAGAAAATGCACTTTAAGGTAATAGAAAAAGTTTCTATTATAAATCCTAAAAAAGGAAATTACAAGGGATAAGTCCATAGATAATGCTATAGTTGACAACAGAAAATGTTTCTATTATCAATGTTATGAATATTGGAAAAGTAATTGTTATAAATATTGTGAATACTAAAGAACAAGGAGAAAGATAAAACTTGTGAAGGTAAATCTATCTCTTGTTACTATATTCCAATAATTCATATAGTTCATCTGTTGCTAGGATTCATGATATAGGTGCTCCTATGCTATATGCATAATCAAAGTAAGCAACGGAAGCATGGAGTTAAATGAAGTAATTTTGAAAATTCTAAGGGGCAAAGTGTTTGTTTCCAAAGAGCTTTTAGAATACTTCATGATATTTTAGAAATCATTTTTTGTATGTCTTGAATGAAATTAATGATGATTTTAAAATCATGTTTTGTAAATCATGTATATATTTCATACTTAAGCTACATTATTTTGTAATTTCAAGGAAATGTGAATTCTGTTACTAGAAAAATGTTGGTATGGTTTATTATGGTAATAAACTTAAAAGTATGAATTATATGTCTGATATATTATTATTAAGTTAATAATAACAAAACAACTCTAAATGCTTCTATGATAATGCCATAAAGAACTCCAATCTAAAACCACTATGATTTCTTTGATTAGTTTATTTAGCTTAAGATAAGACAACTTAGTTGGATAACATTTGTCACTACTCATTAGGATGTGAACTTATTTCAACTTAGAAGTCTAGTATCTAATGCAAAAACAACTAGATCACCTTTTTGTTAGACAAAAGGATAGAAATTAAAGAAGTTTTAGAATTTATGCATATAGATGCATCAATACCATTTGTGAAATAGTTAGTGAGAGTTTTTCCTAATTCATTTTGTTTACCTATATATGTAAATATTGACCCATTCGAAAAAAGGTAAATAAAATGAATTATTCATTTGAATTTTTGAAACATTCAAGGAATTCAACATGAAAAGGAAAATAAATATTGAGAGTATTTCATACAAAAAAGGAAAGAGTATCATAACCCTTTGATTTGATCAAAGTGGGGAGAACTCGATTACCAATTTTTGAGGAATTCCCTAAATAAAAAAAAATGGCATATAATCATAATTCTTTTTGGGAAAACCATACGTGATGTTATACTCAAAAGAATAAATTACAATATATATGATATGTTGTAATAGATGATGAACAATAAAAGTTTTTATTTATTTCCTTTTGGAAATTTACAATTAATAGCTATATATTCTTAAATAGAATTTTCTCCAAAGTCTATCTAATCCAAATTCATATATGATATGATATGGATAAATATTAAAATTCTTACTCATAATAAGATTTGAGATATCTAGCTTATTTAATAAGCTGAAATTAGACAATAGGAAGATAATTCTAATTAAGATAAGGTTTGTTGGATATCCTAAAGGTAGTTTAGGATAGTATTTCTATCTTTTGCATAATAAAGAGTTGTTATCAAAGATGTTATTTCTTGATAAAGTGTTATTCAAGAAAGTGACATATTGAGAAAGGTAGAATAATTGGGTAAATGTCATCCAATAATATCCAATAAAATGATCAAAGTTAATTAACCCTATGAAAAGTCTAAAACTAACTAAATTTTTTATCCTTATAAACTGCTAAAAAGTTTAGTAGAATATTTAATTTTTCTGTAAGATATGATTTTCTTTATATGAATACACAATAGTTGTATATTCATGATGAGGTAATCAAGAGATAGTAAAATATCTAATCTTAAGAAAAATATGATTTACTTTATATGAATACATAAAAGTTGTACATTCATGACGAAGCAAACTATGAGATGACCTGTTATAGCTATATGCGATATAGCAATACATAATGATTATGAGTTTGATATATAGATGTCAATACTAGTTTTTTTTTCTCTAGAAAAGAAAACATAATCATGGAATAAATCTAAAGGCTTAGAGTCTTAAGAAAATTCCAAATTATGTAAAACCTTAATGAGTTGTATCATCACAAGATGAGTCCTTAATGTGCAAAAGGATAGCAAGAGTCTCCTCACATTCAAGTTTTGTACATGGATAACATATTAGTTTGCAAAAGTATTAATATATTTGCATTTGTAGAATGGTTTGACCATTACTTTCTTCATTTAGACTTAAGATAAATATTTTATGTTCTTGTTAATTCATATTAATAGAGATAGATTGAAGAGAGTGTTAAATATGTCTAAGTCAATATTTGGAAAAAATGTTGAAAAGTTCAACATGCTAATTCCAAAGGTCTTATTTCCTATGATTTTGATATCCACTTTTGAGGGTTGATTCCCTAGATACCCAAAAAAAAGTATGGCATGGATTCCTTATAATATGACTATAGGAAATCTAAATTATACAAGAGTTGTATAATGAGCCGGACATCAAGAATTTTGTTAGTGTGACTAACAGATTCTAATCCTATCTAGGATTAAATTATTGGAAATATAATCAAAATTATTCTAAAGTACTTGAGAAGTATTTAAGATTTAATTTTGACAAATGAAAAATGTTACTATATAAATGATAGAGATTCTATCATTGGGATTGTTGTTATCTATGATGAAGAAATAATTTGCTAGAAAAGTTCTAAGCAAATTATTGTTACAAACTTCATTCTGGAAGCTGAATTTGCTACATAGGATGATGCAAATAAGAAATTATTTTGGATTCATCAATTATGAACTATTTAAGAGTTTCTCCAGTACATTACGAGTATCTCTCTACTGTGATAATAATGGAGCCTTAGCTTATGGCAACGGAACTCAAGTCTCACATTGAAATCCAGAATATTTCTAAAGGCATTAAGATATTATTAAATCAATTGTTGGAATATGGCGTTCTAGCCTTGCAAAAAATAGCGTTAACCATTAACTTGGTTAATTCATTGACTAAAGTCAAAAGTTAGTGACAGTTATACTTCATCTTGAGAAAATGGGTTTTTGATACTAAGCAGAATGGCTCTAGTGCAAGTAGGAGATTGATAGTAGTATGTGCTCTAGGAGCCATATAATAGTTATGTAAAAGTAGATTTTAATTCCCAATGGCATAATAAATATATTCATAATGTGAAAAGGGTTTTATATTATTGAATATAGTCCATAAATAATTATAAGAGGATCTATTCTCAAGTGTTGAGAATATGGAAGACAGATTGCTCTTGTACAAATATTTTAAAGTTGATCATGATCATAGGATTAATGACTGGGCATCATTAATTTTGAAAGACCATCACCTCTATTTGTTGTCTATAATCAGTATGTGATATGGATGATATAGAGGTAGTGAGTCTCATGTTGCTTGACATGTGATGTTGATACAAATACATGGATATTCATAACATGAATAGTCGAACTGTGACGTTAGATGATAATAATATGAGGTTTTACTACTTGTCAATTATTTATCATCTAGGTCATAATAGTGCATATAATCTTTTGACTTGAGGGATGCTGTATCTCATACATAGGAAGTTAGGATTTATCACTGCTTAGATAGACATACTATGCATATGTGTTTTACACACAAATTAATTGATTGTTTGAATGAATTCTAGACCAAAATCGAGTGAAGTGAAATTTTAAAATGTTTGAAATTTCACCTCACCGCTTTCCTTCCGCTGCATTTGGCTTCACCATTCCTTCATATAAATATAATACCTAAGGTTCTCCTAAGTCATTAGAGAGAATAATAGTGAAATAAGAAGTTGATTTTAATCAAAACTATAATACTAAAAAAGAAGTCAAACTTAGTTTGACTTAGTGAGCCTACATGATTTATTTACTTGAATAGTGCTACTAAAGGGCTAGTACATGTGCATTATAAAATGAATAAAATTTGTCTACTAATGTTTAGAGCGTGTAGTGAAATTAGAAAGTAAAAATATGTATGCTAAAGTGAAAGTAAAGAAATGAAAATTTTATTAGGTTACTAAGTAAAAAGATTGAGGCAAATAAGTTGGTTGATGAGCTTTTGGATTTTCAAGCCAAGCCCAGTAGTGGCTAGTCCATTTGGGGCCATCAAGGTAAAAACATAACCTTACTAGGGTTAAAAGTAGTTAAATAGGGTTAAAAAGGTGAATGGGTGAGTTAGCCATAAAATTAGACTAAGTCAAATCCTTAACTAAGATGAAATCTCACCTTTTCCTACAATTAGTCTAGATACATTTTTACTTTTGCTACACCATATGATGATCATCACCATCTATAGATCCTAGCAATCTAGGTTGATTAAATCATGGCCATCAATCTTGATGAAATCTTAGCCATTGAAATGGTGTGATTAAATCACCACTATCCATTCTTTCATATATAAATGGAAAAGATGCTCATTTCTCATCATTTTGTGTAAACTCTCATTGAAAACACAACTTTCACCAAAGGAAAAACCTCTCAACATTGCCATCACCTAAGAACACCAAATTAAGGCTTTCCAAGGTATGAAAACATGCTTATCTCTTTCCTTATGTGTTATAAGCATAGAATTAGTGATTTAATTGCAAATTTTCTTTATTTCCTTCATCCATATGAATCACACAAAGGGGATTAAAACTAAAAAATGTTTATTTTGTTTTTTTTTTTTAATTAAAGAGGGGACTTAAGCATGAAAGCTTAAGATTTATCAAGTGAAAATAAGCAAAGAAAGTATGACACCCGCCTAAATGTACAAGAAAGGGGGTTCAACCTCTCTTGGAATTAGTATAGGAAATTATTCTAAATTTTATTTGAAGGTATCTAAGGTTATTTGGGATAGAGAAAAGTGGTTTGGAAGTTTCAAATTGAATTATGGAGGCTTATTTCAAAACTTCAAATTTTGAAGGCATAAACCAAGTTAAAAAGGAGACTTTGTGTTCTAATGCTTGTTTTTGATATTTGATTGATCATGTGGACTTTCTATCATGTTAATTACATAGTTAAAGGTTAATTTGAGAATTAGATGAGAAATTATAGGTTTTCCCTAAATTCACCCTAAGCTGGAAAAATTAGGGTTTCATAAACTAAAATGATTTATTTGCAATTGTTTGATGGGAATTATTTGTCTAAGTGTTAATTTGATGAATATATTATCAATTTGAAGATTGAATGAGGAATTGATGGTTTTCCCTAAATTCTAGGGTTTATGAGACAAATTAGGAATTTTAAGATGTAAACTTGAAATTATGCAATTGATTGGCAAATTGAGTTTAGAAATGGTGTATTTTAATATGAATGAGGCCAATTGTCTAATGTAATTGATGAAAGTAATTTTTTCAAATTTAATGGATTATGTCAAGTTAGGGACCTAGAGTTTAAAGATGAGATTAATTCCATGGAAGATTGGGAAATTACTAGATTTGGTTGTACTTGAATAATTTGAAGATAAATTATGGAAATTGAAAAGAAAGGGATTAAAATTCCATTGTAAAGTATTTGGCCACTTGATGGAGTAACATATAAGGATGTTGAAAATTTGTAATATGTATGTATATGATATTGTTATGTATCTTGACCTTAAATTAATAAGTTAGTACAATAATAGACAAGTTAAAAAAGTATTAACAAAGTTAAGTTAGATTTAAATTAATGACATAACAAGGTAGTGATTAATGTGTAATTAAAATACATAATTATGGAATCTAAAGACAAAGGCAAGGACATTGTCCAAGAGTATGAGGAGCACTACTAGCACCAAGGTTAAATGTTAATAGGAGTAAAGGAGTTCAAATTGAGTACTTAATAATATGATATGATGTATGCCATACTTGTGAGCAACAATTGTTTGAACTACCATCCATTGAAATGCACCTTCATTTGATATTGAACATGAGTTGCCCTATTGATTATTGAGTCATTGAATAAAATAATTTTATTATATGGCATTTGACCATTGTGAGCTCATTTACTTTGATTTCATATTGTGGCCAATGATGAGAACCATTCATATACCGTTATATTTTCCATTGAATTCCTATTATGGATTTTATATGTGCCTTTTTAATTGATAACTATTGTTAAGTAGAAATCTCCTTGGATGTAAAGAAATATATTGGACCTTATACACTTGGTATAAGCTTGTGGGTAGGGTGAGAGTGCCTAACCCCTGCTAGGAGGAAATGCTTAGCTATAAGACCTGATCAGTCTTGCATAATGTGATATGTTTGAGTGAGTAAGGCATTAGCCACCACTTACTTAACTTACTGATTCATAAGTGGGAGGCACACCACTTCTAAGAATTTATTATTTCTGTTAAAAATATTGCTCTTGTTTTAAATAAGAAATTGATTCATAATGATAATTTTGATTAACATTGCTCCATTGTCATAATGGGCCTACCCTAATAATGATCCATATACTCACCTTTATATTATATTATTATATATTCACTGAGCTAGTCTAATTCTTTAGTGGTTAACATTTTTAGGTCAAGTAGACGAGCTAGCAATGTAAATTCCAAGTCTATTCTTCCACTTGGGTTTACTCTTCTATTTTGAAAACTTGAGATTTTGACTCCATGATGGTCATGTAATTGAAGGTCTATAATCTAGAGCTCCATGGCCCTTGAATAATTTGGTATTGTAATATTAAAGGCTTAAAGTATTCAGTAAACTTGGGTAGCATATTGATATTTGCTATTGAAGGAATGGGGAAGCCAAACACAACGGAAGCAAAGTGATGGAGTGTAATTTCAAACATTTTAAAATTTCACTTCACCCATTTTGGTCCAAATACCCATTCAAGCAATCTATTAATTTATGTATAAAAATATATGCATAAAAAGAAGAAGGAAGAGTAATCATATTACCTCTTGAAGGTTCCTTCTTTCTTTAACAAAAAGCTTCCCAAATGTGAAGCCTCTAGATCATCCACACCCAGCTCACCTCTAAGTTTCCTTTGGTTTGTTTAGTGTTCTTGAATCCCTCTTGTTTGCCCAATTTAGACTCAAGATTCTCATTCAAAAAACTTTAGGAAGTTAAGGTTTCTCTTTAATTTGTTTTGAATTAAACTCATTTTCAATTTGCAAGCAATTGTTCTTTCACAAAGAACAAAGAAAAAAATTAAAGATCAAAAGAAAAATTGAAGAAATACTTTCTTCATCTTTTCTTTCTCTCTCTCATTTCTCTCTCTAAAAGCTTCAAATTGGAAAAATGATGTTCACTTCTTGTTTTTCAACATAAAAACTCATAGCTTTTATATCATTCCAAGACTTAACCCTTCAGTTTTCATAAAGACAAAAATACCCTTTTAGCACATCATTTAATGAAGGGGCAAAGGTGGACTTTGCTTCTTCAAATGGTCAAATGGCCATTTTATCCTTTAGGGGTAAAATGGACATTTCCATTAGCTAACATGATGTAATTACAATTTTTAATCTTAGTCGAAAATTCTCTAACCGTAAATCCATCACATGGGCTTATAAATAGTGAATTTTCTTTAACCTCTAAATTGCCTCTTTTCCATGTCACATATGGGCTTAGACCACATCTCATGTGTTAAGGGTTTTCACTAAGCTTAAAATTAATTTTTTGATTTAGTCCAAAATATTTTTCAATTTTATCTTTCTCATTTACATCACACACAAATTAAGATTTAATTGAATCAAAATCTTTTTAGATTTAACATTAGGACATGCTAGGGTCCTTGTAAATTTAATTACATGTTTAATCATTTTATCACTAATCAATTCATTGAACACTTTAATTAATTATTATGGTAAATCTTTTATACTTGAAGGTGATCACTATTAGGTGTGTGACTTTCTAGGTTCATGTCTAATTAGTAATGAGAATGAGAAAATATTTTTTCTACTAATGTTGAAATCCCCCTTTCAAACTTAGTCTCATAAGTCATAAGTGACAGCTAGCATTCTATATCACGACTACCTAATTAGAAATGAATGTTTATAGTTAATAACTTTAAACATCACATGGACCATCAATCATAAATTATCATGCATTAGAATCCCTTCATTAAAGATCCCAATCTTGGCTAGAGTAATGGTTTATGTCAAACCCTAATGTGTCTCAATTCTATGTCTTTATCTCGGTTCTAATTCTTGATGAAATTAGATTCCTTCTAGAAACTTTTTCTAGTGAATCTATCTATCCTGGCCAAGAGCTTTAATTATTAAGAATAACCAAATAGCATAGGATCTTAACCTCGTTTACTCGAGATAATGAATTCTATCTTGGTGATCACTTACCTCCATACATAACAAAATAGAACTATCACATATTATATATCCGTACATGAATAGTACGTCTATCTAAGCAGTAATAAATCCTAACTTCCTATGTATGAGATACAGTATCCCTTAAGTCAAAAGATTGAATGCACTATTATGACCTAGATGATAAATTATTGATAAGTAATAAAACTCCATATTATCATATAATATCACAGTTTGACTATTTATCCTATGAATATCCACGTGTTTGTATCGATATCATATGTCAAGTAGCATGAGACTCACTACCTTTATAATCATCCATATCACATACTAATTATAAAAAACAAATAGAGGTGATGGTCTTCTGGAATTAATAATGCCTAGTCATTAATCCTATGAATAGGAACATATTTAAAATATTTGTACAAGAGCGATCTGTCTCCCATATTCTCAACACTTGATAATAGATCCTCTTACAAATACTTAAGGACTATATTTAATAATATGAAACCCTTTTTACATTATGAAAATATTTATTATGCCATTGGAATTAATATCTACTATTACATAACTATTATATGGGTCCTGTGGCACATATTGCTGTCAACTATATGAATGATGATAATTTTATTAAAAATCAAAAGCTAAATACATAAGGAAACCACAGTATTACATGAAAGATAATAGTCAAATGCTTAAGTAATATAGGTTATGATCTTGGGATAAGGTTCAATATGATAAATGATAATTAATAATAAGTTCTGTGGGATTCAATGGATTTAGATGACTTTATGTCTCTCTATGCCCTAAAACCATCATAGCCTAATATTTGTTCGTGATAGCGATCTTTTATATGTTTGGTCAATTGTTGGTTTTTGGTGGGATGTTAATGATTTATTTTAATTGAGATGATAGTCCTATGTGGCATCATTTTTGAGTTGATGTTTGACAGATTTTGCTTAACATGTGGACCTATAGTTCTGGTTTTGTGATAGTTACAATTGTACTAACGTTGTTTAATCATTTAGCATATAATCAAACTTACTATGGGTTCTAAAAACTTTATACTTTCCATTCGCTAGTACCAATCACGTGCCTTTGAATTTGGATCCTAATAGGAAATCTCTTATTGCTTCAATTTTAAAGGAAATAAAATATATGTTTAATAGGCATAACTAATCTCTTAATATCATTGTTGTCCCTACTTCCTACTACCACTAAAAGTTTGTAAGAAGATGGAATCAATGGTGTCTAATTTTTGGTGGGGCCAAAAAAAAGAGGAAGGGCACATACATTAGTGTAGTTGGCATAAACTTTGTAAAGCCAAAAAGGAAGGTGGTATAAGATTTAGGGATTTTCACTCCTTCAATCTTGCTATGCTAAGTAAACAGTGTTAGAGACTCCTCTATGACGAGTCCTCTTTATTGCACAAATACTTAAGAGCAAGTATTATAAAAGGGGTGAGTTCCTAACTGCATCTGTAGGATACAGACCTAGCTTCACCTAAAGGAGTATCTTGGTGGCCTGTTTTTTCATAGAAAATGGAATTCAATGGTTAGTCAGCAATAGAGAATCCATTAAATATGGAAAGATCAATGGCTTCCTAAGCAACGTGGTTTCAAGGTGTGGTCTCTAATTCACATTCTTCCTCATGATACTAGGGTTATTTCTCTCTTACAACCTAACCAAATAGCCTGGAACACCCAATTAATTGAGTAGATTTTTGGCCTTTTGAATCATGCTAAATCTTTTCCATTCCTATAAGCTTTCATCAACCACATGACACCTTAGTTTGGTATTTTTCAAAAAATGGCTTATACGCAATTCAAAGTGCTTACTATCTAGCTTTTACACTGAAAATGAATGAAGTAGAAGCCTAAACAAGTCACACTACTTCTGATTCTTCTTTCACATGGATGGTCATATTGAAGCAAAAGGTCCCACCCAAGATGAATCAATTTTTTTAGAAAGTATGTAAATCACTTTTGCCTGTGTTCTCAAGCTTATTGCAGATAGGCGTATAGGTGGATCCCATTTGTAGGAGACATGGCGAGAGTTTTGAAATGGTGGATCATGCTCTAATAAACTGCCCATGTGCTTCACACCTTTGGAGAGTAAGTTCTTTTTGTTTAATCTGCCATCAAATTATCAATTTCTTATGTAGGCTGATCAAATATTACAAAGTTCATCTATAAAGGCTAGCTATCTTTTCTTCTTGTTAGCATAGCGGATATGTTACTCAAGAAATAGCCTTTATTTTCAAAATAAATATAACACCCACCATGAAGTGTTGTCTACTGTAATCCATCTACTCAATGAATACTAGGACTGATCTTTCGACTCTATCTTAACATCACAAGCACCTATCAACCAACCATGGCAATGCCTTCCTAGAGGAATTATAAAAATTAATACTCATGCTGCATTATTTGGTGATAGAGGTAAAGGAATGGTGGAGCCAAAGCAGCAAAAGCAAGGTGGTGGGGTGAAATTTCAAACATTTTAAAATTTCACTTCACACATTTTTGGTCCAAACATCCATTCAAGCAATCAATTAATTGTGTGTAAAACACATATGCATAAAAAGAAGAAGGAAGAGTAATCATATTACCTCTTGTAGGTTCCTTCTTTCTTTATCAAAGAACTTCCCAAGTGTGAAGCCTCTAGATCATCCACACCTAGCTCACCTCTAAATTTCCTTTGGTTTCTTTGGTGTTCTTGAATCCCTCTCTTAGTTGCCTAAATTGATTCAAGATTTTCCTCAAAAACCTTTAGGAAGACAAGGCTTCTCTTTGATTTGTTTTGGACTAAACATATTTTCAATTTGCAAGTATTTATTATTTCATAAAGAATAAAGAAGAGAATTGAAGATCAAAAGAAAAATTGAAGGAACATTTTCTTTATTTTTCTTTCTCTCTCTCAACTTCTTTCTTTAAAATGCTTCAAAATGAAAATGATGTTCACTCTCCTTTGGAACATAAAAACTCACAACTTCATAAAGACTTAAATATCCTTTTATATTCTTTTAGCTCATCATTTGGTGAAGGGGCGAAAATGAACTTTATTTCTTCAAATGGTGAAATGACCATTTTATCCTTTAGGGGTAAAATGGAAATTTCCATTAGACAAAAGATGTAATTATAATTTTAACCTTAGTAAAAAATCCTCTAAATCCAAAACCCATCACATGGGCTAATGAATAGTGAATTTTCTCAAACCCCTAAATTGTCTCTTTTCTATATCACATATAGGCTTAAGCTACATCTCATGTGTTAAGGGTTTTCACTAAGCTTAAAATTAATTCTTTAATTTAGTTCAAAATATTTTTCAATTTAATCTTTTTCATTTGCATCACACACAAATTAAGATTTAATTGAATTGAAACCTTTTTAGATTTAACGTTAGGACATATTAGGGTCTTTGTAAATTTAATTACATGTTTAATCATTTTACCACAATCAATTAATTAAACACTTTAATTAATTATTATGGTAAACCTTTTATACTTGAAAGGTGATCACTGTTAGGTGTGTGACTTTCTAGGTTCATGTCTAATTAGCAATGGGAATAAGAAAATATTTTTCTCTACTAATGTGAAATCCTCACTTTACACTTAGTCCTGTAAGTCATGAGTGATAGCTAGCATTCTATATCACAACTACCTAATTAGAAATGAATGTTTATAAATTGATAACTTTAAACATCACATGGACCATCGATCATAAATTATCATGCACTATAATCTCTTCATTAAATATCTCAATCTCGGCTAGGGTAAGAGTTCTATATCCTTATCTCGGTTCTAATTATTAATGAAATTAGATTCCTATTACAAACTCTTTCTAGTGAATCTCACTGTCTCGGCTAAAAACTTAAGTATCAAGAGTAACCAGATAGCATAGGATCTTAACCTCGTTTACTCGAGATAATGAATTCTATTTTGGCGATCACTTACTTCCATATATAACAAATTAGAACTATCACATGCCATATATTTGCACATAAATAGTACGTCTATATAAACAGTAATAAATCCTAACTACCTATGTATGAGATATAGTATCTTTAAAGTTAAAGGATTATATGCACTATTATGACCTAAATGATAAATAATTAATAAGTAGTAAAACCCTATATTATTATCATCTAACGTCATAGTTTGACTATTCATCCTATAAATATCTACGTGTTTATATCGACATCACATATCAAGCAGCATAAGACTCGCTGCCTCTATAATCATCCATATCACATACTGATTATAGAAAACAAACCGAGGTGATAGTATTCTGGAATTAATGACGCCCAGTCATTAATCCTATGACCATGAACATATTTAAAATTTTTATACAAAAACAATCTGTCTCCCATATTCTCAACACTTGATAATAGGTCATCTTATAAATACTTAATGACTATATTCAATATTATGAAACTCTTTTCACATTATGAATATATTTATTATGCTATTGGAAATTAATATCTACTATTATATAATTATTATATGGTTCATAGAGCATATACTGCTATCAAGAGATATTAGAATGGGTATGGTTTGCCATGATCATACAGGTCATGATATTGCCACAAGGTCCAAATGGATATCTACTCCTTTTTCAGTGGATTTAGCTTAAGCAAAAGCGCTACTGTATGGACTTAAATTTGGAGCAGATATGGGATTCATTGCCATTCACATAGAGAGTGACAGCTTGCTTGTTGCTACAGCGGTTTCCAAGCAGACTGCTGATCTTACTTACTTCCGTCAAATTATCAAGGACATTCAGACATGTTCTTCTTTTATTTCATTTTCTTGCCCTTAATGCTTGTAGGCAAGCTAATCAGCCTGCCCATGTTCCAGCAAAAACGGCACCTGCTATCATTAATTGTGACTTTGTATGGCATTCAAAGTTTGTTTCCCAAGTGGAACATTTGATTGCTTTTGATATCCTACATTCATCTTAATTCGATGCTTTTTATATTTTCTCAAAAAACAAAATATTATTTGTTGTTCAAACTAATTAAAGTTTTAAATAACGGATAACTCTTATCTAATTTTCTTTTTTTTTTTTTTTCTTATTCCAATTCTCAAAACGGAAAGGGAGCTATTAGAATGATTTTGTTACATATAAAAATTTTAGTAATTTTATATATCAAAGTGTTTATAATATCCCATGTATCAAAGCTAATTACAAACAGGAGAATTTTTTCCAGCTAACTAGGCAGGGATTGCAGGATTGTGCCGCATGGTTTGTGTTATGTCGTTTTATATTATTTTCCAACAATTAAAAAGGGCTTGGTTTGTGTTACTTTTTACGGGAAAAAAATGGGCAGGCTGGATTTGCTCAAACTTCGAAGTTAGTAATTTTTGTGATTTGGAGAAATTATTAGTTAGCGATTACTTGTTTTTTTTTTTTTTTTTTACTTGTTACTTTCTTTTTAAATTTTAAGCTTGTTGTCCTTTTTATTAATAATAATAATAATATATTATTATTATTATTAATCAAGTTATATTAAAGTTTTCATCCGTTTTTAAATACTTCGGAAGTAGTAAAAAAATGAATATAAAAATATAAATGTTAAAAAAGTTTATATATATATATATATATATATATATATATATATATATATATATATATATATATATATATTAAAAATGAATTTATATGTTAAACTTTTAATACCTAAATTATTAACTGAGAAAAAAAAACTGAAATTTTTATTATTGACTGATTTGATTTTGATGGATAAAAATTATTAAATTTTATTATTTACGGAAATAGAAAACGAAAAAAAAAATAACCAGCAAAAAAATCTATAAATCTATATAAAGAAGACCATTTTTCCCTTAACCCTCCATATGTCACATTCTCATCACTCCACTTGGTTTTACAAACCAATAAAAAAAAGGCCATATCAAAATACTATTTTTCTCGTAATTAACCCTCCACTTGGCAGCCAATGTGAATTTGAGATTACAACTTTTTTTTTATAATTATGAGTTATAATTACAACTCATAATTATATTTCTAATAATGTAAATTAGAATAATGGTAAATTATATTTATCAGCATTTAAATGGCCATAGTTATGAGTTTTAAAGAATACTTAACACTACCCTTTTTTTTATTTTTTAGGCTATAGTTTCAATTATATATTTAATATTTTAATTGTCATAATGATTATAAATATTTTTATGATTGTGGCTATAAATTTTTAAAAAGATGGTAATTTTGTATTAATGTTTAAAAGTGTTGATATTTTTATTTAAATTCTTATAAAATTTAGAGCATTCTCAATGCATTTTTTATATATGTCAAACTCTTTATTATACAAAATTATCTAAAAAAATAAAGTTCTAATTTACTCTTTATCTTTAAAAAATAAAGAAAGAGTTGGTTTAACTTTCCATATTTAGAAAGTCAAATATCACTCTCTATTCTAATTTTAATTAATGCAATACAAGTTTCTATACACTTTATTTAAGATAATTTTAGTATTATTTTTTCTGTTGGACAAATTTAAAGAATGAAAAATTAAAATAATTAATACTATTAGCACTATATTTGTAGTGGGCTAAAAATTATTAGGCCAAATAATAATTAATTAATTTGAGCCATTAAATTGAGGATTTGAAGTCCATGGATAATAGTACTTAACAAACCTTTGAAAGGATGGGTCAAATTCTCAGTTAAATTTGAAGACTTCTAGAAGAAAAGTTGAATGATAAAGTGATGCACGTGAGACTAATAAACTGAGCGTAAAAATTGTCACTAGCACAACTTGGGAGCTAAGTCTGGCTTGAGGCAAAAGAAAAAGTATGGTGGCTTAGTGGAGGAAATGAGCCGAAATTCAAGAGCCAATTGTGAGGCCTCGCCCGAACAATGGTCCGATCCGTTAAAGGGAATCGAAATGCTCATTTGGAAAAGAACTCACGAGGAAGCCCTCGAGCTTATTTTGAAAATTGTTTTAGAATCGCTACCTTAATTTATTTTTATTTGGAAAAATATAAGAAAAAAACCCATTTGACTCCCATCATTACCCAAAGGAAAAAGATCACTAGCCTCGAAACCAAAGAGGATTCGGGGACTAGGTTTTCAGTTTAACAAAACATGTTTGGCCAAGTAATATAAAAGTAACTTAAAATATATTTCATGAACAATTTAAGATGCATGGACAATTTATAATATGTATGATCATTGATTCCAATAATAAATATAAGTAATAATCCAAGGTAAGATTATCATTACAAATAAAATCCCAAAACATAAGGGATACCTCCTCTAGCCCTTATAGGTACTAGGAAAATCACACATTCTCCAAACTAATCCTAATAATAAAGCAACAGAATAAACACAAAAAATAAGTGAAGAAGGTGATAGGAGGATAGTTGATTAATTTTAATTGGATTCGATGCCTGAACCAAGCATGCCTACGTATCCCTTTGAATAGGAATTAGAACTCGCGCAATTCTCCTTAAAGAGATTAGTTTAACCTAAGCACTTTATCATGTTTTGATTGATTGATTAAAAGAGGGTTGAATTAATTAATTAACTTAATTGATTACCAAGTTGATTAACTAGCAACCTAGATGCATCAATTTAATTAACTAACTAAAATAGACAATAATCAAATAGAAAGGAAAAGAAGATTACCTTATGCTTTCATGGCTTGGGGTCATAGGGCGGATGGAGCGGAGATCGGATCACAATTCCACCTTCTCCATGCAAGAGACGCAAGCCTTGGACCACCGGAACGCAGCCTCACCTTCTCCACACGACGAACACAAGCCTTGGGCAAGAGATTTACCTCGAACAGGCTGGCGGAAAGCCTTAAACTAGTTAAGTAGGAATCAAGGAGAAACCACCCAGCATGCTTTGCAAAGCAAGGAGCAGAAGCAAAGCAATTTACTTGAAGTTATAGCTTTTTAAGCCTTCAAGTCTGTGTATTTTGAGAGTAGAGAGACCACCTCTATATATAGGGGAAAGAATGAAGCATAAAGACTGAAAATTCCAATATGGGAGCAGAAACACGCCGTCGGTGTTGCACAAGCCTGTGCGGCACTATAGAAGCCTCTGCATCAGTACCACAGACAGCTTTGCGGCACCGCAAGAGGCTCTACGGCAATAGCCTGTCACTCGCCCATTCTACTTATTTTCGCCCGTTCTCACTTGTTTCTAGTCATTTTCCATGATTTCAGTTGCGTTATACTTGTTACTGAGCCCCGAATGATTTGATGATAATTAAGGAGGCTTGATTGATTCTTTTTCTAACTGAATGGTCTGTAATTATGAGAGATGCAAAATTAAGAGTTTACAATTGCCCCCTCATCAAGATTGCTCTGTCTAGTGGGCTATTCTAATGAGTGTGAACTTTCTAGAATGAAGAGGATGCCCCTAGTATATTTGGAAGCAAAGAGGATGCCTCAGGTATATTTGGAAGCGAAGTGGATGCCTTTGGTATATTTGAAAGCGAAGAGGATGCCCCCAGTATATTTGGAAGCGAAGTGGATGCCCCTGGTATATTTGGAAGCGAAAAGGATGCTCCTAGTATATTTGGAAGCGAAGTGGATGCTCTCAGTATATTTGAAAGCGGCTGAAAGAAAATGCCATTTCCTGTCTGGTAGGAATGATAATAACGACCCTGTTTGGTAGGATCTGAGAGTAATATTCCTATCCGGTAGGAATGACAAAGTATTGGTCCTTTTTGGTGGGTACGATAATGATGATATCGTCTAGTAGGATCTAAGAGTAATATTCCTATCTGGTAGGAATGACAAAGTATTAGTCCTTTCTAGTAGGTACAATCATCCTTTCTGGTAGGATTGGCAATTTATCAGCCCTATCTGGCAAGATCAAAATATATGTTTTTAATTATAGAAATCATTTGTATGTTGAATCTTGAGTAACAGTGGTCAGATGTTTTAAGGAGACTATTGCAATCATATAGAAACTTGTTGTTCTGAATTCTGACTTGAAACGGGTTCACTACTGCATTCCCGTGTGAAAAAGTTACTATGCAGAAGGTACTATATAAAGGCGTGCCACCTTTCACTTTTTGCAACTTTTCTCATTTGTCAGGTTTTGCTTCTCTCTCTAAAAAAATCATTTTCTCTGACTTCTCTTTAAAATGGCTTCCCCCTCTAGTAGCCGCCATTTTAGGAGTTACCAAGTGCCAAGGCATGATCCTAACCTGGCGGACTTGCTACAAGAACCGGAGCACCATTTGTCTTGTACCGGCGTCATGGAGGTATTTACCGCTTTGCCCTTCTTTCCTGTTGCAATGTTAGTTCATAAAAAATATATGCATGTAAAATAAAAGGTTTTTTTTTTTTTTTTTTACAAAGACTACCACTATTAGATTAAGAGGCGGTAGATCAAATTTATCTGCCGTCTCTACTTACCTGGACACTCATCCCTGAGTCCAAGGGTTGATTGAGCCATCTGGATTGCTAGGATTTCCATCCCTGGATTATACCCAAAAGGGTAATATTCCTTTGCTGCGAGCATTGGCAGAGAAGTGGTGGGATACCACAGACACTTTTCACTTTCCATGTGGGGAGATGACTGTGACCCCTTTAGACTTTACAATGTTAGATGATCTGCCATTTCGACCGCGAGCCTTAGAGCTTTATCCCACTTGGACTTCTATCTCATCATAGGTCATAGTTGACTTATTGGGCGTTGACCATCCCCGAGGCAATCCACATGTCCCCCATTCTTGGCTTCGAGGATAAATTGACATTTATACTTATGATGTGGGAGTCATTTCGGACCAACAGGCTACCCGCTTGTTGATTTTGATAATATTAGGCTGCTCATTCTGCCACACATGGAGGGATACCACTGATCTGGACATTCTGCACTCACTTAGAGGACTTATCCATTATTAGAGAATTTGACTGGGAAGGTGTAGCTTTGTGTGTGATGTACCAAGAGATGTTTGATCTATCTCGAGGTGTATTCGTTGCTTTAGGAGGGACTCATATCATCTGGGAGGTATGCCTCTATCTTTCTACTTCTGTCTTGTACCCACTATCCCTGTATATTATGATTATTTTCCTTTATGCAGTATTAGGCCTACGAGCACTTTCCTTTTCTTGCTCCTACTTTGAAGGATCATACGGCGAATCATATCCCGAGCGGCTATCTTTGGCAGACTCAGAATCGCCATCATCAGGAGAGATACAATTTTTGCCATATTTGAGATTTCTTCTCTCGTTTAGTATCATCATAGGTATGCACACATGCTTGGCTCATCATCTTCATCACTCATTCTGACATTCTATTTTTTCTGAAGAGGTTCTTTTTTCACAAGTTTGGTGGTTATCTTTCGCTGACAGGCTTCACCTCATCACTCTATTTCATGAGCCTGGTGTGGCTTTATCTTCCCGTCACCTCCTTTTGCGCTTTCATACTGATTACATGTTTTACCTTAGTGAGAGAGTTTGCAGCTAAATTATAGGAGAGAGGATTGTCCCAGCTGATCCCCCTGCTAAGATGCGATATGGATCATTCATCCCTGATCAGGATTCATTAGTAGCAGGCCTTCCAATCAAGCTATTCTTGGATCTTGATGGTGACTATAGGAGCTTTTGCATGCATCACCTATTACCTTGCATCCCATTTCTTCCAGGATGGGCTTATTCTAGTTATAGATCTTCTACCATAGGATCAGTTCACACTTCTGCTACTAAGAGGAGTGGTGGTCTGAGGTCTATTGCAGATGCCCTTTCTGATAGGGCTGGACCGAGTGAGCAAACGAGTTTTCCCGCCTACTTATGGGTAAAAGAGGACTTGAATTATGTTTCTGCTGATCATGGCTTGGCTCGATATGAGATCCCTCATGACCTCCCTGTTGATTTTATCCCATTTCTAGATCATGTAGGCAAGGTATGTGCTTTTGTCCCCATTCTCAGCTTGCTCTTTGTCATTTAATATAGTTTCTTACTCATCTTTTCCTTATGTAGATCCCTGAGGTTTGGGCTCGCCATAACTATGAGATGGTTCATTGCTTGAGGACTGCACTGTCTGTGACTCTCACTCTGAGCGGTTGTGATGAGGGAGATGATCTAGATCAGAGGAGGAGACATAGGCAAGGCTGACATTAGCTTTCCTCCTATTATGTAGATGTTATACTGACTCTATGTATGATTATGTATGCATATATGCATGTCGACGTGAAACTTGACTCATGTTCTATTTTATTACTATGATGTATGGATGTTATGACTTGATCATGCAAGGGTTTGACTTATGTATGTTATGAGTGCATCTATTCTATGAATGAATGCGTGATAAGGCTCCACCATTTTTCCTTTTTGCTCTCTCCCCCATTTTTTCATTAAATTCCCCTCAAATACTTCGTGATCTATGTAAAGGAAGGGTTGCGGTAGCTTGCGGCGACGTGTGGCAAGGGTGCAGCAACTGACCGTCCTATGCAATGCCGCACAGCCTTGTATGGCTGCCGCAAAGATGCTTACGGCACCACATATAAGTTTGCGGCAATGACACAAAAATGCTTGAGGAAGCCCACATTCTTCTGCGGCAACCCCAGCGAAAATCTTCACTTTTCTCGTATATATACCCCTCTTATGGTTTAGAAATCCTCACAACTACAGCTCAGCTTTTATAGCACTTTTCCTGCTCTCTTCTATTTACTTTTCTCTCATCTTTTCTCTAGTTTCCCTTTTCTTTTCACTCATGGAGCCCTATTTTAGCCATTTAATGTATTTATGGACCAAAAACCTTGAACAAGTAAAGCGTATTAACTTAGGGACTTTTGGTATTAGTGCCATGCCAACCATAAGAGGGGTTTGATTAGATTAGGACTTTTTGAGGGCTTGTCTGAAATTCTAGGATGCTAAAGCACATGTTTTAAGATTTGGGGCTGGCATGGATGAGATGTGCCCTACTTTTGAAGAATTCAGTGTGTTACTAGGATCCAACCCTGAGGCTGACCTGGCTGCTCCCATACTGAGAGTAGGGTATTTCAATTCATTTCTAAGGCTCTTGGGATTAGATACTGCAACTGCTAGCCCTATGGTCGTGAATGATTAGGTAGACCTAACTGCTATAATTACCAAGTTCTATGATCCCTGAGGTTTTGAGGATAAGGAATGGCAGGATTGTTGGATGAATGCTTTAGCTTTTTCTCTAACTGCCGGATATCTCTTCATAGGCTCAACTGGTTGGGGGCATATTAAGATAACCAAACTAATTTTTTAGATGGTCGAAGGTCACTCTATAGCTAGGATCATTTTAGCAGAGACAATCTGTAGTTTGGATCGAGCTTACAAAGTTGATGGGCCTTGGTCTGTGAGTCCAATCATTCTGCAGGTATGCTTTTCCTCCTCTTTTTCTTTTCTCTTTCCCCTTTCCTCTCTTACTTAGCTATGTTTCTGCACATATTTGGCTAAGGGATCATTTAAAGGTGGTTGCCCCTCCTACTAAAAAAGACTACTCGGCTTCATGGTATCGGTCTCGCAACATAGTGAGGAATTTTAAATTTGAAAAGGAATGGACTGAATGGCTATTTGAGCTTGACCCCCATGAATTTTTGTGGATTTGTCCTTGGTATAAGATCAAGAAATTTATGACTATGAGTTATGGCTATAGGATGGTTTATTTGCTGGGTTTGCATATGGTGACATTCTACCAAGGAATGAGGGTGATGCACCAAATGGGTCATGCGCAAGGAGTGCCCCCCGGATGGAGCTATCTTTGAATCTACATTCATCTCTCCTACTGTGGCTAGGCCTGTTACCAATGGATGGGACCATGGTTTTCATGTTGTTCTTCCATCTCATTGCTTTGATAAGACAGAGGCTTACACTTTATGGTGGATTGCTACATCTTGGCCATCAGAGAAGATAAGGAGGGTGACTTTACTCAAAGAGATAGAAAATGACACTTCTATGAAGGGGACTACTGACGATTAGGTAATCTATTATTTAGGATTTTAGGCGAAATTTTTTAATTTCTTGTTTTAGTTAATAAGACTCTTAGTTTTATCTTAAATCAATTTTGAATAAAATATCTTTTATTATTATTTTATTGTTTTTATTTTTATTTTTATTTTTATTTTTATTTTTATTTTTATTTTTATTTTTATTTTTATTTTTATTTTTATTTTTATTTTTATTTTTATTTTTATTTTTATTTTTTATTATTATTACTATTAATTTTTTTTTTTTATTTTTTTGCATTGAAACAACAAAATTTGGCACAAAAGAAAATTTATTAATGATTTGGACCGTACACAATGAGGGCTACTTACGTATCTCCTTACACAATTTATTTTTATTACATACTCTTCCCTATTATTTTGGAGAATCAGGTCCACATAGTTCTAGTTACAATGCATTATTACACGAAGTATCGCTTCAATTGATCCAAATTGCAAGGGTTGGAGAATTCAATTCTGTCCAAATCTATGAGAATGGCACCTCCACCTGACAGGATGCGTTTAAGCACATAAGGTCCAGTCCAGTTTGGTCTGAATTTGCCTCTAGGGTCATGCACCGGGGCTTGGATTTCCTTTAAGACCAAGTTTCCTTCTTGTAGTCCATTATCCTTTACTTTTTTATTGAAATGCCAGGATAACTTTTGTTGATAACCTTGTAGTCGATACAATGCATCAATTCTCTTTTGTACAATAGCATTTAGCTGATCATGATAACTTTTAATCCATTCTATCTCGTCAATCTGACTTTCTCTCATGATTCTGGCTGATCTGATTTCCACTTCGATCGGCAGGACAGCTTCCATTCCATATACTAATGAATAAGGAGTTGCCCCAGTTGGTGTGCGGATGGAAATCCTATATCCCCATAGAGCAATGGTAATTGTTGATGCCAGTGCTTGTGATTATCAGTCATCTTTTGCAAAAGGGATTTGATGGTTTTGTTTGCTGCTTCAACTGCCCCATTAGTTTGTGGTAGGTAAGGAGATGATTTGTGATGATGGATCCTTTCTTTTTTCAAGAGATGAACTACTTCTTTCTGAAAATGAGACCCATTATCTGTAATAATCTCAAAAGGTACTCCAAACCTACAAAGGATGTTAGTTTGGATGAAATGAGTCACTCTTTTTGAATCCAGTACCCGATAAGGTGCCGCTTCTGCCCATTTTGTAAAGTAATCAACTGCTACAAGGATGTATTCATGACTAGCAAATGATTTGGGGTTTATTCTCCCTATGACATCAATGCCCCAAGTTGCAAAAGGCCAAGGAGTAGTTATAAGCTGCAATGGCATAGGAGTCTGCTTCTGTAGTTTGGCATAAATCTGGCATTTATGAAATCTTCGTACAAACTTCGCATAGTCTTCATTCATAGTGAGCCAAAAATATCCTAGATTTGTAATTTTTCGAGCCAATGCGATCCCATTCATGTGTGGTCCTTCTTCCCCTCCATGGACCCATTCTATGATCTGCTGAGCTTCCTTTTCAGTCACACATCTCAAGTGTATGTTATCCCATCCCCTTTTATACAAAACATCTTTGTTTGGCAGGAAATTGCTGGCTAACTATCTTAGAGTTTGACATTCTAATTTAGAAGCCCCTTCTGGATACTTCCCATTCTTGAGGTAATTGAAGATGTCCCAAAACCAAGGTTTCTGATCAGCCAGTTGAATATTCATGCACAAGGTATAGTACCCTGGTTCTTGCTTCACTTCAATCACCACAGGTCTTATTATTTCCCCATCTCTCATGTCTAGCATTGATGCAAGTATTACTAGAGCATCTGCAAATTGATTTTTTGCACGAGGCTTATTATGGAAAGATAATTCATGAAAATTTTCTGCAAGATCATCTAAAAGCTTATGATAAGGAACCAAATGCTCTTCTCTTATCTTCCATTTTCCAAGTGCTTGGGACACAATTAGGTTGGAATCTCCATAAACCTCCAGGTAATCAATTCTCAAATTGACAACAAGCTCTAAGGTAGCTATGCAAGCTTCATATTCTGCCTCATTATTCATCACTTCAAAAGCTAGCTTGACAGCCATAAGTAGATTTTCTCCCTCAGGGGTGACTATAATAATTCTAGCACCATACCTTTTGCTATTAGCTACACTATGGAAGAACAATTTTCAGACTTCAGGCTCAATTTGCATAATTTCTTCATCAGGGAATTCTGGTTCTGATCAATTAATATCTATTAGGGCTGCAGCTGATTGATCTGCTATCAGACTCCCTTTTATGGCTTTCCTCTGGACATACTTCAAATCAAAAGCTGCAAGAACCATCATCCATCTTGCCATTTTATTGTCGAGAACTGGTCTTTTCATGAGGAATTTTAAGGGACTCTTGTTAGCCAGGACATGGGTAGTATATGAACTCAAATAATGCTGAAGCTTATGACATATCCATACCAAAGCAAGGCATAACTTCTCAATCTGATTGTACTTGAGCTCATGAGCCAGCATGTGCTTGCTTAAGTAATGAATAGCATTTTCTTTATATGATTCAGCAGCATTTTAGGCGAGCATTGCCCCCATGGCTTCTTTTGTGATGGAGAGGTACAATAGTAGAGGCTTTCCAGGTCTTAGGGTTGTAATACAGGAGGACTTAGAAAGTACTCTTTGACTTTCTTTAAAGCTTTCTAGCAATCACCATTCCATTGCTTAGAAGCTCCCTTTTTTAATAACTTAAAGGTTGGACCACAGACATCTGCTAGCTGAGCTATGAACCGGCTGATGTATTGTAGTCGTCCAAGGAAGCCTCTAAATTCTTTTTGTCTTAGATGTTGGCTTCTCCAAAATAGCTTTCAATTTTGCTGGATCTACCTCTATTCCTCTCTTACTTACCATATACCCCAAAAACACTCTAGACAATGCCCCAAATATGCACTTGGTGGGATTCAATTTGAGATTATATTGGCAGAGTCTGGAGAAAAATTGCTCTAAGGCATATAAGTGATCCTCTGCTGTTTCAGACTTGATTACCATGTCATCGACATATACCTCAATATCCTTGTGTATCATGTCATAAAAGATTATGGTAGCCATCCTTTGGTAAGTCGCCCCTGTATTCTTCAATCCAAAAGGCATAACCCAGTAGCAGTACGTACCCTACTCAATCACAAAAGTAGTCTTTTCTTTGTCAAGTGGATGGACCTGAATTTGGTTGTACCCTGCATATAAATCAGTCAAGGAGACTACTTCATATCTGGCCATGCGGTCAACCAACAAGTCAATGTGAGGTAATAGGAAATCATCCTTGGGGCAAGCTTTGTTTAAATCTTGATAATCCATGCACATCCTGACTTTACCATCTTGTTTCGGTACTGGAATAATGTTTGCTAACCAAGAAGGATACGTGATTGGCTCAATGAACCCATTGCCTAATTGCTTGGTGACTTCTTCCTTGATCTTTAAGGATAACTCTAGCTTCAATCGTCACAGCTTCTGTTTGACGAGCTTTACATGCTGATAAGTAGGAATTTTATGAACAGCTATAGCTAGATCCAGCCCAATCATATCCTTGGGTTCCCAAGCAAAGTAATCTAAGAAATCTTGGATCATTTTACTCAAGTCGTCCCTGTTATGACATAATGATGCAATGAATGTGGTTTTTGGTTTTTCATTCATACCAAAACTTATTGATTCTTTGCCATTTTTTATTTCATTTAATATTTCATTCAAATTGGATTCAAGACAAGGAAAAGGAAAGGAAACAGGAAGCACAGGATCATAAGAAGAAAAGTTGAGCTTTTTATTATGAATAAAAGAGTCATTGTCCATTATTACATCAAAATTAAAAGAAAGACCAAAAGGTTCGACTATCGACTCAAATGAAGAATCAGAACTACAAGACTCTGACTCAAATTCTGACTCTGACTCAGACTCTAGTTCAGATATAGACTTGGACTCCGGCTCGGACTCTGACTTGGACTTGCCACCATCTCCTTTCTTCTCATAATACCAGTTGTCAGGTTGGGTTTAAGTTGTTTGGATGAATTTGGCTAGGTCAGCCACTTCTTCATCTCCTATCATGCAAATTTACTCAAAGAGAGCAGCCTCCATATTATCCTCCTAATCTTGTTCCAACATGAAAACTGGTTCATAGTCTTCTAAGGAAACCTGACATCAAAGAAGAGTTCAAAACCAGGGATTAACTTCTTAGTAATGGGACAGACCCAAGGTTCTGGAAAACCACAGTATGGAAAATTCTCACCCTCCTTCACAAAGTATCCATTAAGTGTTTTGAAATAAGGGCGCATGGGCCAATCATATGACTCACCTTTCTTGAGGGCTGCCATTTTCTCTTTAGCCCTTTTCTTTGCCTCAACCAGATCTTCTTTAGTAGGTTTGTAACCTAGACCAAATGGTGGGTTAGCCACAGGGTATTCTTTGAATTGATTCACTCCTTGCTGCCTCTTGCCCAGTCCTAATCTAAGAAAATAATTCATTTTTCTCAACATATTAGCCACAACAATATTTCTATAAGGATCAAAATCAAAAGGTATAAGCTCAAGCTCTTTACCTCCCTCTTTTTCTATGAATTGTACTGTCTCATAAGCAAAACCTGATAATGGCAGGGTTGGTAGCTTGGGTTGTATCTCCAGAATTGGCACAAAACTTGGGACCTCACTTTTCCCATGCATATCCCCCTTTACAGTGACAACAGAAGATCCATAAGGAAATTTTAGCTTTTGATGGAGGGAAGAGGGGATAGCCTTAGCTTGATGTATCCAGGGTCATCCAAGGAGGAGATTAAAGCATGATGGTACATTAATAACTTGAAATGGAATAGGATAAGTGACAGGTCCAATGATGACTTCCAAGGTAGCCACACCTAGGACCTCCCTCTTTGTGTTATCATACGCCTTTACAATCTAGTCAGAAGGTCTGAAGTTTGAAGCCTCTAATCCCAAGCAACTTCTCACTTTTAATGGATGGACATTCAAAGCATACCTATTGTCTATCAATACCATAGGAACTATTTTCCCTTGAGTAAGGACTGTTATGTATAAGGCATGGTTGTGATTTAGCTCCCCCTTAGGTAGGTCATGGTCATTAAAAGAGATTTGTGGTGTTGGTGAGAGAAGCCACTAAAGTCTCAGGGGTGATATCTATGGGAGCTTGGCATTGGTTCAACACATTGTAAAGAGCTTAGCGATGAGGGTAAGATGATTAGATAAGGCTCCAGATAGATATGTTAGCTTGGGTCATTTTCAGCTGCTTAAGGATAGGACCTTCATCAAGTTCAGTGCTTCCTTTTATCTTTTCAGCAAGGGATGGGTTTGTTGGATAGGTGCTTGGTGGATCCTGCCACTCCTAGTTATAGCATCAATCTCCTCCACAAGATTACTCAAATCCAAAACACAACAATATTCAAAAATTGACTAAATCAAAGAGATAGGATCAACTTCAAGATCAGTGGCGGTGATAAGGTTAATTTGGTGGTTAGGGAGAGGATTGGTGGAAATGTTAGGTCTTGGTTTAGGAGGTATGATGTCCCCACTGTCTATAAGATCTTGTATTTTATGCTTCAAATTTCGACACATATCTGTTTTGTGGCTAGCCCTTTGGTGATACTCACAGTACTCATTAGGGTTGTGATTTGCAAAAAGTGGGTCAGGAGGAGCTCTTGGTTCCAGAGGCTTGAACAACTTGGCTTCTAAAGCTTTCTTATATACCATAACCAAAGGAACCCCCAACTCAGTAAAGGACCTTCTTTCTAATCTTAATGGCTGATGATGAGAAATGGTAGATATCTCCCCTTCCCTCTTATTATTTGAGGCAGTGACATTAGCTTGGTAGGGAGTACTCTTCTTATATCTATTATGGGTGGTCTCGTCCTTCATGTGGCCACTTTGGATCAAATCTTCTATTTTGGAGGCAGTGGCAATAAGGGCTTTAAAGCTCAGGAGGTATTGTGTGAGGAGATGATTTTGGTATACTGGTAAAAGGTTCTTCATAATTATGTCAACCTACTCTTGTTCAGTTGGTTGATTCACCATTTGGGCTGCTTTTTCTCTCCACCTCGTAAGGAATAAGGAGAAAGATTCCTTTGGGTTTTGCTTGGTAGTCTCCAAATCTCTCCTTATGATATCCATTTCAATGCTATACTCATACTGCTTCACAAATGTATTGCAGATATCTTCCCAAGTCCTCTTTTTTACTTATATCCAAGTCTAAAAACCATTTTATGGCAGTTCCAGTGAGAGATTATTGAATAATTGGGCAAGGAGCTCATTATCAACTCCCAAAGGAACCATTGCCCCCACATACATCTTCAAGTGTGTCTTAGGGCATGTTGTCCTATTGAATCTATTCAGCATTGGCATTTTGAACTTTGGTGGAGTTTTGGCATTAGGAAAGAGGGCTAAGGAATTGGCATCAATCACGTCATCATTTTTCTTAATGTTTTTGAGGGTCTTTTCCATGACTTCAAATTTTTCCATCAAAGTTTTGGCATTCACATGGGAAGAAAATTCCTCTCCTTGAAAAAGATTCAAAGGAGAAGGATTGGTAGAATAAGTGGCATTTGGTATTTGGGAAGTGATAAGTGATGGGGTAACATCTAGAATTGGGATAGAGGTTGAGATGATATTTGGATGTGCATCAACTGTAGCCTTTCCTTTATCAGTCAAGTCAATAGGGACATTGGGGGAAAAGGAGGTGTTTGCGACAGCTTGGGTCACACTTGGAATGGATTGGTTTGGTATAGTATTTGAACCAAGGCCAACTCAACTCATCATAGCTTGAACTTCCTCTAAAATGGACTATCTCTATTCTTTAAACTAGGCTCATTGGGCTTCCAAAATAGCTTGAAAATTCCTTTCTTGCTTTAAGAGAAGATTTGTTAAGAATGAGTTCAACTGGGCCTCTTCCTCCGTATTAGTTGCATTCAAACCACTTTCTTTCAATCCACTTGTTCCCTTGGCCATCTTAGGTACCTTATGATAAGGAAAAAGGTAGACAAAATGAGTATAAGACCAAGGTAATATAGCAAGATGACAAGCCTTTGGGCTAGCTTTGGTATTTTTAGGGATGGGTATTTTAGTGAACCATAGGCTTGGTGAGCTTTCCACTTGTTTCAAGGTTCTTGGATGATGAATGTATGCATGAATGTATGTGTGCATGAATGAAAAGTCATTTCATGAATATAATAAGGCTTCTTTTATGGTGCATACAACCTAAGGTCCAAGCTTTAAGTTCATTACATGAAAGGGATATGATAGCTTGGTTTGGGGTACCCATCACACTAGAGCAGCGATATATCTAACCACATGTGAGTCAAAGAGCCTCACATGGGTCCAACAGTACATGCATACTCGTTACACCTTTGAAAGGATCAAAGGATTCATCGCAGGGTGGATGATTTCACTATTAGCGAATAGACCCAAGGAGGGTTACCCACTCGATGTTACTCACTATCCATTGTTTTCCTAGAACTAGGTTGAATGGCAAAGAGCCTATGTAAGTGATGCATGTAAAGTTATAATTATATTAAAAGGATAAACTTTTTAAACCAATTAGTAGTCCTCTTATTTTTTTCTTTTTAAAAAGAAAATTAGTCCCTAGTGGAGTCGCCAACTGTGGCCTCGCCCGAGCACCGATCCGATCCACTAAAGGGAATCGAAATGCTCATTTGAGAAAGAACTCACTAGGAAGCCCTTGAGCTTATTTTGAAAATTATTTTAGAGTCGCCACCTTAATTTATTTTCACTTGGGAAAATATAAGGAAAAAAAACCCATTTGACTTCCATCATTACCCAAAGAAAAAAGATCACTAGCCTTGAAACCAAAAAGGATTCGGGAACTAGGTTTTCAGTTTAACAAAACATGTTTGGCCAAGTAATATAAAAGTAACTTAAAATATATTTCATGAACAATTTAAGATGCATGGACAATTTATAATATGTATGATCATTGATTCCAATAATAAATACAAGTAATAATCCAAGGTAAGATTAATCATTACAAATAAAATCCGAAAACATAGGGGATACCTCCTCTAGCCCTTATGGGTACTAGGAAAGTCACATATTCCCCAAACTAATCCTAATAACAAAGCAAAGGAATAAAAAAAAATAAGTGAAGAAGGTGACAGGGGGATAGTTGATTAATTTTAATTGGATTTAATGCCTAAACCAAGCATGCCTACGTATCCATTTGAATAGGAATCAGAACCCACACAGTTCTCCCTTGAAGAGGTTAGTTTAGCCTAGCCACTTTATTATATTTTGATTGATTGATTAAAAGAGGGTTAAATTAATTAATTAACTTAATTGATTATCAAGTTGATTAACTAGCAACCTAGATGCATCAATTTAATTAACTAACTAAAATAGACAATAATCAAATAGAAAGGAAAAGAAGATTACCTTACACTTTCGCAGCTTGGGGATGTAGGGCAAATGGAGCGGACGACTGGATTGCAATTCCACCTTCTCCATGCAAGAGACGTGAGCCTCGGACTATCAGAATGCAACATCGCCTTCTCCACACGACGAACATGAGCCTTGGGCAAGAGACTTGCCTTGAATAGGCTGGTGGAAAGTCTTAAACTAGTCGAGTATAAATTAAAGAGAAACCATCCAACGTGCTTTGCAAAGTAAGGAGCAGAAGCAAAGTAATTTACTTGAAGTTATAGCTTTTTAAGCCTCCAAGTCTGTGTGTTTTGAGAGTAGAGAGGCCACCTCTATATATAGGGGAAAGAATGAAGCATAAATACTGAAAATTCCAATATGGGAGCAAAAACATGCCATCGGTGTAGCACAAGCCTACGCGACACCGCAAAAGCCTCTGCGGCAGTACTGTAGACAGCTTTGCAGCACCGTAAGAGGCTCTGCGGCAATGCCGTAGAATTGTGCAGCAATAGCCTGTCACTCACCTGTTCTGCGTATTTTCACCCGTTCTCGCTCGTTTCTCATCCGTTTTCCATGATTTCAGTTGCGTTATACTTGTTACTAAGCCTCGGATGATTTGATGATGATTAACTAGGCTTTATTGATTCTTTTCCTAACTTAATGGTCTGTAATTCTGAGAGGTGCAGAATTAAGGGTTCACACTAATTACCTGAGTTGCTTTTTAGGATTCTTGTTATAGAGTATATGGCACTCTTCTTCATATAAACTCCTTAAACTCTGAACTTTGAGGATTTTATTTATTTCCTACATCACACTTATGTTTCAAATTTGACTTTAAACATCGATATAAGACTTCCATGTATTTGGCTTACCTTTATTGTTTTCTTGAAAAAGTGGCCAAAGGCATACTTACTATAGATCTTAACCGTGTTATCAGCCTTGGATATATCACTGCAAATTGCCTTTTTTTTTTTTATAAGTAACATGTTGTTATGGCCATGGGATCAGCCTGTTGACTTGCTTTCTTCATTTCCCTCATGGTGGGAAAATATTTCCCACAGTCCCTTGGCATCCTTCTAGGGGTTGTTAATGGGGACAAGAGTTTAGCTTGATAGGAAGGTGATACTTTACTAGTCTCCTCCTAAATCTTGGAATTTCATCATACTCGTAAGTAAAGCAATCTTTGAGCTCTTGTACTAACTCAATCATCTTCCTTTTCAATGTAGGTTAGAGCAAGCCACTGATGTAGGAGATTCTAGGCTATTCAGGAGTCCTCAGGTTGACTTTCTTTAAAGGGTCTTAGACTTTAACCTATAGAATCATCCATCTTGGGTGGAGCATTTTTTAGCTCATACAATTAGATCTCCTCTACTTCCTTTGATTGTTCTCCTTCAAAGATTACCTATAGTCTCTTGAACTTCTTCAACTAGTAGCCTGTCCAAAGCTTACTACACCTGTGCTTTCAATAATGTGTTTGTAGCTACCAATTTCTTTTCTTAGGTGAACTTAATCATCAATCTTCTCTATGATGGGCTGAGTGGTTAGCCTCCCATTATAAGGCATGATCACAGACTTTTGAAGGATCACTTCAATATGCATAAAGCCTGATGTTCCCCATACCAGAAAAAGGGGATATCTGCATTAAGAACAAGAGCATTGTAACATTTTTGGTACTTAAAGGAATATTCAATAACATTGAAAAATATTTAATTCACTAATAAATATGAAAATATAGCTAGCAAAAATCAATGGAACAATATGGCAACAGGATTCTTTAGAATCTAGGTAATGGATAATATCATTGTCAAAAAACATATATATAGTTTTGAATGCAATTTCAAATAATAATTTAGGATTCATATTCAAGAGAAAAAGATTTAGGTATCAATAAAAAAATTGTTAGTCAAGAAGCAATGGTGATTCCATATACATAAAAGTGTAGAATACACTCACATTTTCCTTTATTCTCTTTAATTTCTTTCTACTACTCAATATGAGGATTATCTTTCCCCTCAAAGTTTTCCATTTCAATTTTTTTTTCTAGATCCTCTACATACAATATACATATATATTAGGTTAAATTTCTATAAGCAATTCATTAGAACATTAAAATTGAAAATCAATCTATCAATTTTTATCCTAACTTAGCCTCCTAATTACTGATTAAATTTGAGTTACACCATTCCAATTATTATGATTCTTAAGGCATTTAAATCCTAACACATTTTTCTCTAACACAACTAAAGTTCAACATATTTGGACTTCTGTAGCTCCTAGGGTGACTTATCAAATTCTGCCCTGACTCTGCTACCTAGATATACTGAGCTTATTTTACTCTTTCTACTGTATATCAGACTATACAACTCTAATTGACTTAGTTTTTTTTTTAAATGAAATTAAAGTTTTTTTTTAAATGAAATTAAACTTATAATAAAACAATTCATTTTTTTAAATGAAATTAAACTTATAATAAAACAATTCATTAGTTTTGGTCTTTAATTTGTTCCATCCTAGTGTTTTCAAAACTCAGGCTGAAACCCCTGAAACCTTAACTATCCTTCCTACTTAGATAGCCTTGATAACTATTTAATAACTCTCTATCTTCTTAGAATTTTGCTATCAAATTTTTAAAACCCTTAATTAAACACCATAAGATTTGTTTTATCTATTTTGAGTCAAGTCCAAATCCCATCTTAGGGTCCTCAATTCGAGTCCCAAATTTCAGCAATATAGTCTAACCTATATGCAGGACAGTCTCATTTCTGCTCCCATAACTCCCAACATATTGGGAATTAAATCAAGCTCTTTTTAATCACCAAATTCACATCCCAAGCTTCAATTTTTATGTTTTGATCATTATAAAATTTTGACTCTAGGATTCGCAAAACTGAACCTCAATTTCCAGTAGTTTGGTTGTCCACCAAACCCTAGCCATCTCCTTCCTTTCACTTTATCTTTCATGTTTCCTCACTTGTCCCATCTTCAAACGACCACTTTCTTTTCTAATCAACACTTCCCTTCATTTTTTTTCCTCTTTTTCAACTTCATCTATCATCAATCAAACCAACAAAACTAACAAACTAACTAACATAATCACATCATACTCAAAACTAGCAAGTACAACATTGTTCTTACCTTGGTTGGAGCTAGATTTGAAATTTTTCTTGGATTTTTCTTCTTTCCTCTTCTCTCTCATGTTTTCTCTCTTCCTTTGGCTATCCACTCTCTATTCTTTCTCAACTTAAGCAGGTTTTTAAGTGTTAGAAGCATAAAAATGATGTTTATCT